>JBBKCR010186351.1:0-13968 GCA_037577295.1 Ladigesia roloffi | reverse complement strand
GGCAATGAGGTGAGTGAGAAAAAAAAAAAAGAAAGAGAAGGAGAAGACAACAAAAGTTCTTACAGCTGCGTCTTGTCCTGTAGGTCTCCAGCGCCCCCCAGTGGCCGCTGCCAGCTTCATGACATGAGCTGGTGATGTAGTTTCATTTTTCTTGACAATCTAGCTTGAAACGTGTATTTATTTACCTATGTGTCAGGCACTATTGGTCAAATAGATGACCGTCAGTTACAATAGTCACAAAACTTAGTTGATTGGAGAAATCATTGATAATTAATATGTATTTTAACAGTAATCATGGTGTGATGTATGTGATATACATTTGAATTTTATATTTCGAGGACTGCATAAAGTTTTCCCTCACATGCGTGTGGGTGCATTGTGAACAGCCTTTGAACAATGCGCGAATGACTAAAAGCTAGGTTTTTTCTGGTCAGTGGCGCAATGACTCATAATATAGAAAATTCACGCTATGCGCCTCACCACACCCCTTCTTTCCAGTGTCCCGCCACACCCAGCACATTGCCATCTGTTATAATCACAGCGCAGATATTGACGGAAGAATGCACGATGCGCTCGCTCAATATAGCAATGATGGGTTGTGCCAGTGACTAAAGCACATTGCACCGTGTGCATTTTAGGGCCCACAGTCTTAAGTCAACAACTCATAATACAAATGTACTGTTTCAAAATGATCTTCCATACGTACTTTAAACTTAAACTGACTTATCTTTACCCTAACACACCTAACCTAAGGGTTCTAATAAAGAATCAGCATACCAACATAAATCACAGTGAATCAAACAGTGAATCAAATTAAAGAATAAATGAATCACAAAAGAATAATTTTTCCATGACACAGCTTATATAATAGGAATAGTACTTCTACATACATCCCAGTACAAGAACAGATCTCTGCAACATTTTTGACCAACCCTAATTTATTTCAATTTTGTCAAAAGTCTAAACTATTCAAATGACCTGTTATGTTGATATACAAATTGTAAATGTCTTCTTCAGAGAACATCATTTAACAGATTCACCCTGGGCAGGGCACCAGCCCACTGCAGGGCACACACAGACACACACACAGAGACCATTCACTCCCACACTCACACCTATGGCCAATTTAGAATTTCCTATTCTCTCAGGGAAACTGTCAGGGTAACCAGAGGCCCAGAGGAAAAGCCACCATGAGGAGAACATGCATACACATACAAGGAACCACTACATGATTCAAGGATTCAAGTCATCAAAACATTTATTGTCATACAAGCAGTAGAAAGCACATTTCTCCTTACAATATGAAGAATGATGTCCATTAATTATACTCTGTCAGAAGTTAAGGAGTCTAATGGCAGTGGGTAAGGAGTTGTTTAGTTTCGGTGTTCTAGATTTTACTCTTCAGAACATTCGTCCCCAGGGCACATCCCCATCATCTACCTCACAATGTTATTTTTTGGGGGTGTGTGGGGCCTTTGAGGATGGAGGCAGGTCTTCTATGAACTCTGCGATGTTAGATATTGTGCAGAGAGGGCAGTGGGGTCCTGGTTATCTTCATTCTCTGCACACGTTTGCGGTCCATAGCAGTGGTGCTGATGTACCATGCAGTGGTGTAGCCAGTCAGAATGCTCTCCACTATGCAGCTGTAAAAGCCATTGAGAATCTTGATTGACATACTGAACTTCCTTAGCTTCCTCAGGAAGTTCAGCCACTGTTGAGCCTTCTTGACCAGCTGTGTAGTGTTCAATGTCCAGGTGAGATCTTCACTGTTGTGGACCCTTAGGTACTTTACACTCCACTTCAAGCTCCTGGATAAACAGTTACGTGGGAGGCCTCCTCTTCTCTCCTCATGTCCACTATAATCTCCTTTGTCTTTATCAGTGTTGAGGGTGAGATTGTTGTCCTCACACCATGACACCAGACCAGCCACTTCTCTCCTGTATGCCACTTCTTCCCCACTTCTTCTCCACTGATGCGACTGATTACTGTGGTGTCATCTGGACAATGTTGTCTTTGTTGTGCTGGAGGAAACACAGACATGGGTGTAGCGGTTGTGGCTGAGGATGCTGGAGTGTCTTATCAAACAAAAATATTTTTTTGAAAGTCAATTTGGAAGCCTGAAGAACAGTTATACATTACAATACAAGAATCAGGATATGAACAAATGCTATGCTGCATGGCAAGAAACACACATTCAGAACAAAGTGAAAGTCAGTTTAGAAAATAAATATATAATCTCATTGACACTGTTGTGTCTCCGGCGAGACATTTTCCACATTTTTAAATCATCTGAAAAACAGTAATTCATTATGACTTCACAGTCAGTACCACGAAAAGTTACCCCCAAAGGCAATATGTTGTGAAGATGAGGTGGTGTGTGTAAGTGTATGTTTGCACATGTAGGATTTATGTCTGATTGGCTGTGTCCCAGGCTTCCAACATTGATTTTGCTCTCAATTATCTAAGAGAAATTCAGATGCACTGCCCTCCCTCAAAGCTATGAGACAAGCGTGTGTTCAGTATTCTTCTCACTTTTGCGATGTTTGTGTGCACTGTTGCATGGCCGCCATGCAAATGGAATTCTTTTGATTCATTGACAGGAGAGCAATTCAGCACCTTCTGATTTCACTAGCTCAGCACATCACACTTTCAGAACACACCACTCGCTGATTGCAATTAACTAGTCGCAACTCTTGCTTTGCTTTCTCTCTCTCTCCCTCTTTCTCTCTCTCACTCTCTCATTCACACACTCTCTTACACTCTCTCAGTCTCTCCCTCTCCCACACAATCTTTCTTTCTCGCTCACTTTCACGCACTCTCTCACATTATATTTCTTGTTCTCTCTCATATTCAGTGTCTCTTTTGCTGTTTTCACCAAATTCAGATCATTTCTTCCCTTCTACCTATAGTCATCTGCATAATTTTGGGTGCCCCTGGTGAAAGTCAAAAGCATGCATTCTCATCCCAGAGAACTAACCTCTTCACATTGTAATGCACAATACCTGCTTCAACTGAATTAAGCACATTTTAACACAACTTTTTGGAAAAAAATAAGAAATAAAATATGGTCTGCTCAAAAGTTATGGCATAATTTGCATATTTGTTTTTTTTTTTTTACAGCAAATAACTTGAAGCTGTTTACTTATTTTGTAAACAAGACTGGTGGTGGCCAAACTTTAATGTATGATATCTATTTGCCCTTCTTATATCAGCATGATTAACCTATCAGTGGTGTGGCATATCATAGTAACCATCTAGCAACACCAGATACACTGCAGCAATGACCTGGGGTACTATAGCAACACCCTATCAACCAACCGAGAAACCACAGCAGCCAGGCAGTTGCCGGAGTGACACATTTTTCTTAGGAAGTGTCTCTGATACTTCCCAGGGTTGAAGTGGTTATTTATTTTCATCTGTCTAAGCTTAACATCAGGTACAGATATGAGAATGGCTCACGCTCCACGCCCACTGAGCCTGATGCACCTTTCTCAGGCTTTATAGAAGCAAACATTTTTGGAATGACTGGCCTTTACACTGACACGGCCTGAAAAGAGCACTGCGGAGACACTAGGAGTATCTACACCACTGCACAGGACCTGCAGTTTTGTGACCTTTCACTAGACCAACATTCGCAAGCTGTAAATATCCCAGAAAACATGTGGGGTTTCAGGAAAAATCCATTTATTCAATTATTTTCTAAGGCAAATCAGTATATTCAGGTTGTGATCCTTGTATTTTAATGATTCTTTCTTTAAATACCATATTAATGTGATTCTGCTGACTTATGGTTAAGGTTCTGAAGCCAGACCAGAGGCGCTAGGGCACCTTGACATGGTTAAATCAAAGTTGTTATTTGTGCAAAACCTATGTTTTCGAGCTAAATAGTTTCAGATCAGGTGTTTTATTCAGACAAGAAAGCATTTGTACAGGGCCATTGTTGTGGAGCCTCACTGTGAGAAGCCATTACACAGGTTCCTGCAGGTTCCCCTCGTGACGAACGTTCTTCTCCATCTTAATAAGAAAATAAAGTCGAAGAATGAAGAATCTTTTGTCAGTTTGCTGATTTTCTCACCATCATTACAAGGGTTAGTCTAATATCCAGGCCCCGCCCACAAATGTGCTTAATAGCAACCGTTGCGCGGTTGGACAAGCTTCACATGATGCTGGCAAAAGCCAATCAACCTGATTAAAATAACTAATCGTTTGACAAAATAGCAACATGTAGATCCTGTGTTAACCTCAAATTTGATGTATTAAGGGTAACGTAATTCAATGTAACTGCATCACATGTTAAACTGTAAGCACATGCAGCACCACAACAGAAACACAGTGGAGGTTTGATGGGAATAATGTACATCATATTCAATCATTTGCAAAAATACATAAAAAAAGGCTGGCTACAACCTCTCTCTGTTCTACACAGTGGGCCATCGGGCTGGGGGGATTTTAGGGATAAACTTATCTAATCTATACTGGGTGGAGTAAAGTTATGCAAGTGATAACAACAACAACAACAACAACAACAACAATTTTTATAGAGTCTTTCATACAAATTACATTGAAATAAATCATACAAAAAAGTGTTTTCAGCTGCTTTTGGTTAATGCTAATATAATTACAATGATAATTATATCATAGCAGGACATTCCAGATCTGTAGTGCAAAAAGAAAAGGTGAAATGGTGCTTCTCTTGATTTCTCTTGGTGCGTGTCTAATTTTTTTTGTAGTTCTGCATCCTCCAGACCTGTCTGGAACACTCTGTCAAACACTCTGAAGTATATGAAGGTGGTTGTCCATTTAAAGGCCTACATAATTCAATATTAGTTTTAAATCAGCTCTAAAAGAAGAATTTAAGCAGTGTAGGAATGCCAAACTGGGGTTCTGTACTCGGATCTTGTAGAGTGTGTGAGTCCTTGAGTTGGTGTAAAGTTGTAATCGGTCTGTTTTCTTTTAGATAATCCCATGAGAGCTGCATTACAGCAGTCTAGGCTTGAGAAAACAAAAGTCAACGCTGGAGGTATGATCAGTTAACCTGAAGTTTGTGACTCCCATTGAGGTTCTGGTGTGGTCCCAAGAAAGTGCTGCTACTAGGACATAGACCTCATCACAAGCTGCTTTGCCACTTGCTGACTAGACATTGATTTTAGGTCCATGCCTGTTGAGTGTTTTAAGCAAAAGCTACAGGAGCGAAGCAGTCTCGGCTCCAAAATATCAGTGGTGACCAGAACAATGTTCAGGCTTTCAGTGTAAACTTGTCAATTTGATTCCCAAAACTGGAAAACGACATTCTCAGACTCCCTACTAAAAGTTTCCCTCACCTGTGGTAAAACATCAAGTTCAGAATTGTTAGCATCAACACCAGCAACACATGCAAATGATGATACAATTGTTTGTACTGTTATTTCCAACTTGATGCAATAATAATATCTTAATCTATCTTTGTTCGACAATGTGGGGCTGAGATGTATTTTCACCCCTAAAAAGGGTCGCAGTGTGAATAATGCCAGGAACCCCTGCTCTAGACAGAATATTTCCCAACAGGAAAGAGACTGCAGTGTGATTTGCGTCTCGGCTGTCTGTATGTTTGTCTGGTCCTTGTTGCTTGCTGATTTGATCAATTCTCTTAAAATTTCTCTTGACAGATTTTGCTGTTTCTCTGGCTTTTAGAGGTAAGGAGCAGAAAACAAGCTCAGAAACCACATGCAATCAGTGGTGTTCCTCCCCAAACTCAGCCAGCCAAGTGACAAACAAATATTCCCACTAAAGAGTGTTTTCTTATTTGCGTGCAGTTTTAATTTTCACCGATCTTGTCAGCTCTGCCATGTGTCAGCCTCATCCTGCAGAGCACCTCACTCCAGCAAGGACTCAATTCATTATGTTGTGTCACACATACTGAAAGCAGTCTGCTGGAATTCAAGAAGATGTGATTTCCTCATTATCCTCTCATCAATGGCTTTCTAGCCCAGTATGCTGTTTTCTATAAGAAACCCAGCTTGGCTCTAATGAGGTGCACCATTCTTTGACATAAGAGACCTCAAGCTGATCTATGCAACTGTCAGTTCCTCCGGAGGCTGATGTTGCTCACTGCTAATGCTGTAGCCTGTGGGGTGTTTATAGCCAGGTCAACTCAGAGGCTTGATTGGGTCAGGGCAATGACATTTCACGGAGGAATTCAATCTTTATCTCAAAACATTTCATTTTGTTGATATACTGACCAACTAGATGAAGTAAACAGGAATTATCTTCAATGCAAGTGAACAGTCCATACTTTAATTTGATGCGTCTAGAAACACCTGAACTTTGACAAGCCAAATTGGTAGAAGTTTGAGTGAGAACATCTCCATAATGACTGCTGTGTGCTTCTACCATAATGTGCTTCTGATAGGCAGGGGTTAGTACCCACCAAAAGTGGAAGAACAACACATGGATGAGCAACAGGGTCTTAGGGAAATAAAGGCTGTTTGGTCCAAACCCACAGCGGATCCACAGTAGCACAAATTGCTGAAAACTTTAATGCAGAACATGCAGTGCATCACATTTTGACATAAGATGCTGCATAGCTGCAGACCTGTCAGAGTACCCATGCTGACCTATGTGCACTGCTAAAAGTGCCTACAGTGCCCACAAAAGTGCCAGCATGTTGTTTTCCTGAGGAAGAGACGCTGTAGACTGTTGACCCATTCACTGACATTGCATTAGCAACAGTTCCAAGAATGCAGTGGTGCTTAATGTGACTCATGGTGCTTAATGTGAAGCATGTGCAAGTCTTCACCCTCCCTACTTGCAGGTAGGGAGACCATAGTGTGCCGGAATTGGGACATGACTAATTGGCTAGGAAATTGGGTAACCAAACAAATAATAATAACAGTAAAAATTTAAACATTCATGACTTTTGTATGTCTTATTCAACGAACAACAAATGATCAGTCTGGTGCAGCTGATGGAGCGTATTTCAGTCAATTGCTCTCAACTAAACTGCTTCAGTTTGTGTATAATTTTGCCTCACTCAAATGGCTTCATTCAGAACACATCCCAGCGTTTCGGCAGGATTGAGGTCAGGACTGGAACTTACCCATTCTTTCTTTTTATCTGTCATGTCCGGCATCTTAGCAAGCAAAAATGTGAAGAATGTCTTTTTATCTGAGCTTTTTATTTATTTATTCATTTATTGAATTTAAAATTAGGCCAAATCAGACAGAAGTTGTGAAAATACAGAGAGAGAAAAGAAAATAAAGTTGAAGTTCCCAATGAGGACTGTTGCCACTGTGTAATCGCTCAAAAGGCTGCACCTGAAAAACAAGGAGGAGTTGGCAGATGCCACCCCAAAACACCACACCGCCCCTACCCCCTACCTTTCCCCGCTCGCCCTCCCCATCCACCCAGGCACCTAACACCTCCCACACCAAACTCATACCTCCCCACTTCTTAACCCCCTCCTACCACACTTACCAATCCCCTACCCTCCTCCAGTCCCGAAACCACCCACCTAAACCCTTACGATTCCCTATACAATCCCCCAACCCTTCATCTGCCCCCTAACCACCCACCTAACCTCCCTGCACCCTCAAATAGACAACCATTCCCCAGGCCATACACTTACTCACACATACACATACATATATTAACACTCGTTCTCATACACACACGTACACACACATCTTAGAAGACAGTGGACAGTGTCAGGTGAGCGATCCCAGGTGATGTTGCCCGCCCCCAGACCAGGGTGGAGTGGGCACTCCGCCAGAGACCAGCAGCACCTGGTGGATGCAGCCTCCCAGGCCCGCCGTCCTTCCAGTTGCCTCCAGGGGGCAGAAACACACACACACACACACGCACACACACACACACAAACCTACATACATTCATATACACATAGACGCATACAAATACCCACACATACATATTCTTACACACACACACACACTGATATTTTCCCCCACCAGGAGTGTTATGAATGAACTAAAGTGCAATTAAAAAATGAAAAAAAGACACCAGCCATACACATACATACATACATACACACATACTTCCCCTGCTAAGGGGGGCAGCAGGTACCAGGCCACAGAGACAACTGCCCCGGCATGAGGGGGACTAACCCTCATCCATGTGCATCCCTGAGGGTTGAAACCCAGTGTAACTCGCCCAGTCTAATACACACAATTGTACTTTTGAGTGACTCCATTCTGGATTTGGATCATTGTAATATTACAATACTAAAGCTGTTTTACTTTCACACCTTTGAATGTAGACTTTTCTTTGAATTTCTTCAGTCTTTTGTAAAATGGCAAGACCCAGTGGGCATGCAGGGGTGATTGCAGTGGTTGGGTTGTCGTCCCATGGCCAGGAGCGAGAGATAAGAACCAGGGTTCTGTGCACCCATAAAGACTTTACATAGGTAAGTTTATACATTACATCTTTATAAGTCTGTCCATTCTGACTTGCTGATGCTCCCAAGTACCAAGCTCGTGTCTACTAGAATTAAGAAGAGGCCTATAATCACAAAACTGATAGCAAACTGAGTTTTCAAAGACTTTTCTGATATTTTTATTGATGTCAGACTTCTTCTAAGACAACAGCCATGTTCAACATTATTAGCTGTCCCTTCGCTCTCTTCACCAAACTGCCTCCTCATTTACTTAGGACACAATTTTCTGGTGGTATTATTTCTTTACAAAATTAGGCAGGAATGACACACACACCACTTCAGCACCCATTATAATTTATTCAATTTGCATCCATTAATTATGTTTTTTTTCTCTTTACGACATACAATGTATTTTGACTGTGTCATGGTGGATCCCTCCAACTATAATGTTGTTTTGGGACCCCAAATGTCATGACAACAACAATGGTTTGCCACCTTGCCAATGTCAGTTTAGGGACACCCCAAACAACAACTACAACAATACATCTTTCAGAATAATATCTCATGCCAAATGAAGGTCTTTTGGTAAAAGGTTACATTTTGATTTGCCACTGAGTTGACAGAGTAGGTAGATCACAGTTTTTTTTCTGCACAGAAGAGCACTCGCACCAATTGTCAGATTCTCTCTTCCCTTCATACTCAGATACACACACAATAAACTTTCAGGCTCACGGACAAACTGCACAACACACCATCATTAAGAAGCTGGCCTGGCTTTCAGGCATGAGGCGCTGCAGGTTTTCACTCGTAGACTGATGCTGAACTATGTTTAGGAACCTTGACCTGTGTTTTAAGAGTCTCTTTCACTCTCTCTCTGTCTCACCAGGATCTAAACTCTGGCCTTAATTAGGATTGTGAGTGTATCCTGCAGCAGAGACTGTCTCAGGGGTGTAATAGTGTGTCAGCCAAATACAGCACCATTACAGCATGCCCTCGGATCACACACACACACACACAGACACACACACACACACACACACACACACACTCACACACACTGATCAGGCCAAATTAAATATTGCATGACAGACCTATTCTGTCCAGCTTCAACCAATGGCCCTTTAGATTTGTGTGTAAAAGGCAGTGAGTGAGTGAGTGAGTGAGTGAGTGTGATTGTGTAATACTGACCTTGATTTCAAGAGACAAAAGCAAAATCCATTCAAAACATACAAAAAGATTATTTGTTTATAATTTTACACGGTGATCATGGTGTTTATTCTGGTCAGTGAGATGACAGTTTGTGGTTGCTGAGATTTGTTTTCTGCATGAGTGCTTTGAGCTGAAAGGACTGATTGTGCAAGTGTCATATAGGCCTTTGCTGGTAGCCTGCAGTGTGCTGGTCCCATGTTTTGATTGCTGTTGATGAAAAACTGTTTTCATGGTGCGTAAGGGAGAGAGAGTGCGACCGAACACTGATATTCATCCAGACTGTTATGTGTGACATGCGTGGGTGCCTGTTAAGAGTTACCTTTTGATGGCTGCCTAATGACTTGCCAATTATTGTTTGTGCATGTGTATACATATATATCATGTATATTTATTAGAATAAACACCAAAATGGGTGTTTCTGTGATCTTTAATTTACTTCTATACTATAAATCATCTCAAGTGAGATGAAAGCATATGGACACCTATTACAGCTCTAAATCTGGACAGTCAATATGTATAAGTGTAAAGATACATAAACAGAAGAAACCCTCTTGCCCAAAACAGTGTTGTAAGGCCAAGGTTACCACTAGACAATGGCCTTCAAGCAGACATTTAGCCTTTAGCCTTAGCTTCCTCTTTTAATAGAAAATGTTTTATGACCCCACAGTGCCCCCTTTAGGTCAGGAGGATAGAGGAAGGCTATACATAAGATTTTGGGGTGAATGAGTTTGTGCCATTAACTCAAAAACACTGAAGCACTGTCTCACAGTCAATGTTCCACTTCAACCCAAAGGTTTTCAGTTCCCTCACAGTGAACCTGTCATGGCTTTGTGGACCCTGCATGGTCTTGCTGGAATAGAAGGGGCCTTCCTCAAAACTGGAAGCATGCAATTGTCTGAAATGTCATTAGCCATAATCACACCCTTCACCCCAACAACGGGGCCTCAGCCAAACCATGAAAAAATAGTCCCAGGTCCAACCACTCCACCCACAACATTACTGTTCACATAGTGCATTACCTGCTTGCCAGCAAAGCAAGTCACTCCAGAGAAGCCATTCCCACTGCTGAGTCCAGAAACAGCTTCATTTGATGTTTGGCCATGTGATCTAACGCTGGAAAAACGACCCAAGAGCAAGGTACGGTCCCCACACACTGCTCTCTGGGCACTGCATAATTTCTGTTTCTTTCCTTTGACCAGTTTTGGCACTTAGTACTGCTTACCAGGATCTCCAAAGAAGACCTTTTTGTGTTCCTGGCATGCAACAGATATTGTGGTGTTCCTGGTACTGGCTGCTGCATACCAGGAACACCACAGGACCTGCTGCTTCAGAGATGCTCTGACCCAGTTATCTACCCATCAATATTCAGGTCTTCTCAAATAAATGAGAATATATTTTTCTGCTTCTAAATCTTCAACTTCAAGACTGAATGTTCACTTGTTGCCTAATATAACCCATCCCTTGACAGGTGCCATTGTAACAAGATAATTTATGCTACTTCACTTCACTGTCAGTTGTTTTAATGTTCTAATGTATAAATATGCATGTGTGTGTGTGTGTGTGTGTGTGTTAGTGTAAATACAGAGGGCATGAGAGCGAGAGAGAATCTAACCTAGACCACCAAAAACTGGTCTTCTTGCTCTTTGCCACAGCCTTAGCGCTAACATACTAACATAGTACTTGAATCCCATTAGGACATCAACAGAAATTGACATTAGTGTAAATGTGGGTTTTCAAACTTTTAAGCGTCAATGTAGGCACATAACTGACTGCCTGTGCATCTATGTTTTGCATATGTGTGGGTGAGTGTATTAGTGTCCTGCCTGGTGGGCTCCAGCTCTATAACTCTGACCCTCTCTTCCTCATTCCAGGATTTAATTGGCCCCGCCGGAGCTCTGGAGAAGTCAATCACATGCAGTGTGTGTGTGGGGTTTGGCTACTGGCTGCTTCTTAGTGGCGGGTTATACCCCTCTCTGCCCCCACGACTTCTCCATTATTCATGGCCAAAGGCCGGACTGCGGCTCGGCCAGCTGCCGCTGTGCCATATTTGCCACGCTGATTAGATGAAATAAACATCCTTGTTTTCTGTGGCCTCCCTTAAAATCGATTGGCACGTCTGCCAAATTGCGAGCGAGGGGGAGCAGGGCGGCCTAGCAGCACACCAAGCTGCATCGCATCAAGCAGAAAGGAGGATGTAAAAAAAAGGAAGGGGGCTGTTTTCTTGTTTTTCTGAACAAAACAGAGACAGCGGGAGTGTTGAAGGGGGAAATAATGTGGAGGTTTGCACAGGCACACACACACACTCATACAAACACACACACACACAAACTCACACAAGCACACACACACAAGAAACACATGTTTATCTCCATAATCATAATGACTTATAACATAAGCCTAATGTTATCATGATGGCATGGGGTAGCTGGGGCAGCTGGGGCCTAGTGGTTAAGGAGTTGCCCCTGCAAACAGAAGATCATGGGTTTGAATCCCAACATTGCTATTGTCATCACTGAGGTACTCTTGAGCAAGGTACCACCCCCACACTCTGCCCCAGGCGCCCCTCTTTGGTGGCAGTCCCCTGCTTCAGTTGGTGAATGGGTTAAAATGCAGAGAGACTCACATTGTTCACGCTGTGATGTTTTCACTTTTTTATTTAACTCTGATGTATATCATAATCAATCAGTGTTAATTATTAATCCAAGTGTTGTCTTTCAAGAGCAACAGGGTGTCAAATCTTATCCAAAGAAACAGCAGCACACCTGAATCCACACTGGCCATATCCGGATAAGATTCCTATAATGCAACATAAATCATCGTTTGAAATGTAAAGAAATGTATTCAGAGTGTTTCGCGCTGAGAGGCTCGGTGCAGAGAAATTTACTGACTCAGATTTTCTTTATAGTGGTGGTGAAAGGAGCCAGGAGCTCTCTGTGTCAAGGAATGCTAAATAGGAAATAAAATCCGGTTATATTTCCTCTGGTGGGATTTAGATGCAGCCAGACTAGCTCTCTCATTAGTGAGGCCTTGCGGAGCCGGACTGAAGGCCAACTTGGTCAGATTAACCACAGTCATAATTAGAGGTGGGAGAATTAGCCAACCATGTTTTGATTCACAAACTGGGACTGGTTTGTAGGGGGGATAAAGATTTTCTGGAAGTCTTAGATACATCAGTGACTTTGGACACTAGTCATACCAGGTCTGACCAGGTTTCTGTTTTTCATCAAAAATGGGGAATAGCAGCTCTAGGCTGAGCCTTTTACTGAAGGAGTCACTAACACTGCAATATACAAGGAAAACTACATTACTGTCTGTTACAAGCAGAAGAACACATTCCTAGCTATGTAAAACTCAAGCTTTTAAAGTCTGAGACAATCTGCAATGGTCAAATAATGTTCTTGTGTTTTACAATTAGTGTAGGGCTAGAATAACACACAAATCCTATTAGCATACAAGCAGATATTGGCATTTTTTCACAATTGGTGTTTTTTTCCTCATTTTATAGTATATTTGTTTGAAGAAGACATTTCAGTATTGCAGTGCCACACTTGGTCTGCTTTGAAAGATTTTGTCCCTGAAGCCTGAATAAGTCTACAGTAGAGTTACTATAGCCTAACAAGGGTGGCACAGCACATTCAAGGTCATACATTTGATTCTCAGACAGAGATGAAGTGAATATATTGTTTAAAAATGTATACTTCCTCATACTATGCACATAAAGGATCTGCACATATGAATACAAATGTTCTCTCTCAGCCAAGGTGAGACCCTTTCCTGTAATCTATATGTGTTTGTTACTTTTCTGGCCTGATGTGAAGCCCCCTCATCTGATCTTTTACTGGTTAACCGGCTGCTGCTCCAATGGTATAAATGTGCGTTAAGTGCTTGTTAATTTGTACTTGTGGGTTTTATCCCGTGCCCTTGTGAGCAGCCCTTCTGCACATTTTCTCTTCGGTTGTTTTGCTATTACAACTTTGCTGCTTCACAATTGCTTCACTCTTGGCTAAACAATTTTCTAAGCCACATTTGGGTTTATCTCTTTTCCTCCCTCTTCTACAGCTCTCCCCTCTAATTTCCAGCAATCATGTTTAACTGCTTTTATCCAGATATATTGTTACTGTTACTGTGCTCTTTGCCAAGATCACAGCAACCTTTAGCAGGTGATTAAGCCAATAAATTAGGTCAATAGTTGGCTGCACACCTTTGTAACAGCCACTGGGACAAGGTTTACTCTAAAATACCAGTCAAAATATTACTACTATGAATTACCCACAGAAAGCAAGCATTTATACTGCACATGTTTATCGAGCTATGTGTAACCCCTGACTCGAAGTGTGTAGTCTGGGACTATAAGAATGGACCAAATCGCTAGGTTCTCAGGGGCTCATAGA
>JBBKCR010186331.1:0-13969 GCA_037577295.1 Ladigesia roloffi | reverse complement strand
TCTCTCTCTACATCACTGTACCTCACCTGTCTCTCTGTCTCACTGTATCTCACCTGTTTCTCTACCTCACTGTATCTCACACTCCCCCCCTCTCTACCTCACTGTACCTCACCTGTCTCTCTACCTCACTGTAACTCACCTGCCTCTCTACCTCACTGAATCTCATCTACTCTGATACATCACTGGACATCACCTGTCTCTCTACCTCACTGTCTCACTGTATCTCACTTGCTTCCGGACTATAAACCACTACATTTTTCCCAAATTTCCTCATATTTTTAAGCCTGCGGCTAATAATACGGTGCAGCTAATGCATGTTTTTTTTTTCATGGTGCCAAAACTATTTTACCTCTTAGCCAGACTCTGTGACGAGTGGTTAGGCGGCTCAAACACCCGGACCAATCCCAGAGGCTTGTATAATGGATTTGTTTATGTTATATATAAAACAAAATCTGTGTAGATATCTCATATTACAACGTGATGCACATGTGGCTTGTAATCTGGTTTTCTTTCTAAAATTAGAACAAGTGGCTTTTAAACAGGTGCACTATATAGTCCGGAATTTACGGTAGCCTACATCAAAAGCAAACTCCGACACTTCACATTCTCTATCTACTACATTTATACACTTTTAATCTTCGTTATACATTCAATGTGTTTCTAATATTATTTTCTTTTCTATTTTAATGTTTAGTTTAAGGGTTTCTGTTTCTATTTTAGTTTAGGATTTATAACCACATTGCACATGGATGTTTCAGGGGCACCAGTCACTACATCTTGTTCTGGTGTAACTGTGTATGTGACAAAAGAAAAACCTTGAACCTTGAAACTTCTGAGAACTAGAGATATCAAGATAATTTTGATATCACCTGTTCTCAGAAGGGAGAACTTAATAATATGTTATCAACAATATGGAGCCTATGGAGTTTTCACTGTCTCTGCCTGAGCATTATGGATACCAGACCACCTTGAGGAAACTAGAAGATTCTGGCACCAGGGTGTTAGAAGCATATCCTTTAAGTCATGCAGGTTGAGTCCAACATATCCTGCAGGTGTTTGATCAAATTGAGTTCTGGGGAAAACGGAAGCCGTGTCAACATCTTGCCTGCACTGAAAGAGGTTGCCAACATTATTGAATACTGCTACCATGAAAGTGTGTACCATGATCTGTGCTTGGGTAGGTGGCAATAATTAAAGCAATATCCAAATGCAAGGATATTGAATGCTAGGTTTCCAAACAGAACAGTGCCAGATGATCCCACTGCTAGCATTTCTAAAACTCAGTCCAGCCTATGCATGTATTATATTCAGGTGCTTCAGTATGAAAGACTTATATTTTCAATATGTTGAGTCAGTATTTGATGGGACTGAGTGAGAGAGAGAATATGAGAGAGAGAATGACACACATTTACTCTTCTTAAATTCATTACTGTATAGAGGAATGAACATTCAGAATAAAGGACTTACAAACATGTACATGAGCTTATGCACACTGCGCTGCTGTGTGTTTTTGTGAGGGAAAGACTACAAGTAAGACAGAAAGCAGCCGGGTTGATAACACCACACACATATATGAATACAAATGCAGTCAAATAGGAAAAAACAGACCCAAAAAATGTGGAATAATTACTTTTCCCTCTGGAAGTAGCACACGAAAAAAATAAAGCATCCATGTCTTAAAAGCAGGGGAGTGCATTAGTATGCAGCGATGGAGCCTAAACTTCATTACAGGCGAAGAAAAACACGAATCTACTCGATCAATACGCTCCTGCACTATTCAGCACCTGCCCCACATCTAATAGGACGGTGAGTTATGAGTTGCTGCTCAGCAGTATCATTATTTCAAATACCAGACTTCCGTATGCCGAAACCCTCCCAGAGCCAAGAAATATCCCCTCAAAGATTGGTTTGTCCTTTTGTACAGTATCGAAGTGCATCCGTGTCTTCAAGTGGGATTTAAAGTGCACAGTCATGGTCCGGTGTTGTAATCCAGAGAAAAGGGAACAGCCTGTAGGTTTGATTGCATGCATGCAACTGCAACTTAACAAGGGGAGGCTTGAACTTTGAAACCAACAAATCCATGGTTTATTCATGTGTGTCTGTGTCTATGGGAATGCGCTGAAGAGGAGTGTTGTCGTCTCAATTAGAACTGTGATGTCCTACACAAGGACCTTCATATCAATCCAATTCCACTACCAATTCCCAACCCAATATATTCACAGCTGAGTGTGCTGCATACAAACCTTGGTGGGTTTAATAAAGCAAACAGAGATACGAAACTTTTTTCACCTAGTAATTACCATCTGGCCTTGTACCCGAGCCTTATCCACGAATCCACACTGGATAACAAAGTTACGACCTGTTCCTCCAGCTTTACAGCACAACAAGGTTTTCCTTTTAAAACCTTGACTCTTAAAACTTAGAGTGTATCTGTAATATCCAATTTCAACAAATAAAAACAGTCTAAAAGCAGTGTGTAAACTCCTACATGCTTGGACGCTTCACATTTTTTCTGCACTTTCACTTAACAGCACCAGCGCCTCTGGTTTTCCCCACCATCTTTGTTTTAAAGATCTAAAACAGAAGAATGACACTTACCACATAATATCTCAACCTGTGAGTAGAACTGTAGTCATATATTGACTTCCTTGGTTTCTGGTCCTACTGACAATAAAAATGATCAAATATAGGGAGCTAAGCTAAAAGCAGCAGTATCAAATACTAGTCCCCCAAAGTACAATGTAAATGGACACTGAATGAAACAACATTCTTATTTTGCACTAAAGTTCATGATATACTAACAGTTTTAACATTTTTCCACATACACGTCTGTGTTGTAGGAGATGTTTTTAATTTCACATGTGTAAATATGACCATAAAAGGCATTCTATTCAGTCCTATTCTTAAGTTGTGCCATTCACTGGTAACATTGTGTGCATCCCAGTACCAGTGTGAGTTTAAGTTTCTAACATTTTTCTTTAAGATTTATTTTTTTTAAGACAAATAAAGAAAGGGCACAGAGTAATGTCGGAGTGTATTGCAGTGGAGTATGGTACAATGGTATGGTACAAATCCCCACCTAAGGCACTAAAGGTAAAATGTTTCCTTGAGGGGCACCACCATAATACTAGTGTTTGTTGCCTATAGGCACAGTTTTTTTGTTGGTTTTTTTTGAGAGAGCTGTGAAAGTTGTTGTTGGAATAACAAAGGGTCATGGATACTACATAGAAAAGAAAAACAGGAGAACTTCCATTAACCACACTGTAAATTGTCATTGAGGGTCTGTCACAGTCATCCAGTGGGCGTGAAATGAAAGAAAAGTGCAAGAAATATGAGGTGTAAATCGTAGGTGTGTGTTGGTAGCTGCTTGTGTTTGTGTGTTTACGAGAAGCTTTAGGTCAGAGGACACATCTGTAACCGGAGGAGGTTAGAATTGGAAGGATGGAGGAGCTAAGGTGGCATTAGGGGCCACAAAAGTAAAGACACATTAAATACTGCTAGATGTGAGATGATGCTGGTTATTGCAGAATTCTTGATATTCTCTGCTCAACAATTTTTCCTTTTTTTCCTTAAATATTAATAACTTGTAATCCATAACCATTTTGGACGATAAATAAATGAAAGCTTTCTAATCTGTACACAACGCTACACTACGTCACTCAGCCATTGAGAAAGCTGTCTATCCCGCCTTGACCTGTTTCACACAAAAGGTAAGTTGCTCAATTGTGCCTGTGGTTGTGAATTGCGGCAAATTATCTGATGACTAATTCATTCATAAACCATGATTTTGTTTAATAAGTAAGGAACGTATTTATTTTACTAAGGAATTAAAGCATGGACCCCCGGGTAGCCCCTGTATTGTTAAATTTTTTAAAGAGAGAGTTACGGCTCTGACATTGCCTGCTTAGCTGGAGTCTGAGCACAAACACAAATAAAAGAAAGGCTGACTGGAACGGCCCACACGGACCAGCGGCGCTGAAAGATTGCATGCAAAATGGCGTTGGATGGATGAACAGGCTAAGAAAGAAAGATGAAAGACAGAGTGGGAACAGTCCCCCATCCGAGCGCGGGCGTGTGATTGGTGATTAGTTGTGGGTGAGAGTGATGGGGGCTGGAGTGAGTTTGCCTGATGGAGTCTCTCCCACAAGAGCTTCAGGCGCAGTCCCATAACAAGGCTGTCAAAGGCACAGAACGATGGCCTTTAAACAGCACACGCCCAGTCATACACACACACACACACACTATCACACACACACACACACACACACACACACATTTGGGTTTGTTTTTATACAAAGCTTGAAAACCCCTTAGTCAACTTGCCTTTAACAGATTTATACATGAAATAAGTACATTTAAAAATGCACTTAAAAATTTCTGTGGCAGAGAACAAACCTAAATACAACCCTTTGCTGAGTCGGAAATATGATGGAAAAACAAATAAAGAATGTGCCTTAACAGTTCATTGTATATGTAAATTGTATAGATCCATTTTATATGTATACTTACATTTATACTTAAATCTACTTGTACTCACTTCTTTACCTTTATTGTGTTTCAGATTGTTTTTATTTTATTTAAAATCCAATTATTGTTTGTAATGCTTGCAGAGTCAAAAAGGAGCAGCTCAGGATACGTTTCACTGTGTGTTGTACTTGTAAGACTATGCATGTGACAAATAAAAGAATCTTGATTTTATATGTGCTCTCTATAACTTAGTTAAATGCAACACATCCACAAAACACATGTCATTTGACCAGGGATGCCCACACTTTTGCACAACACTGTGTCTATTCGTATAGTGAGGCATTTCTTTGCTTAATCTTCAGGATTAACCTCAAAGACCAAATCTATGTGCAAAACGTACTTTAGAAAGTTTGGAGAATTTGGCCTGCTATGGACGCTTCTTTTTGTTCGGTTTTGGTTTCCCTGCAAAGTCAGTACTCCTAAATCCTGAAAATACACAAAAACGAACACACACTCTCTCACACACCCCCTCCAGCGGCTCTGGAAGTCTGCGGCACAAGAAACTTTGTCTAGTTAAAGAAACAGAGAGAGTACATTAGGCTCTGTTTTGGTGATGCAGCTTTGTTGCTTGGGGGTGGTTGCTGCTACCTGAAGACAAATGATGTTTGCAGTTTAACAGGGGCAGCTTTAGGGACGGGCTAATCTCTATTACTAATCTATAATGGCAATACGGTGTGACAATACACAAGGCATTTCAGCATGTCTACACAACGTGTGTGTGTGTGTGTGTGTGTTTGAGATAAAAGTAGGGGTGATCCATCTTCTCTAATGAAGTTCTCAGCATGCTGCTCTTCTCATTTGTAGACTGACACCCGCTACCTACGAATAAGGCCCTGACTGATTCCACCCAGCCTACAGGTGTGTTTTCTAATTATCTCTCTCTCTCTCCCTCATTCCACTCTCCTCCACTCCATTGCTCCTCTTGCTCTGCTCCATCTTTTTACATTGTTCTCTCTATTTTCAATGGTCATTCAAATGTTTAAATGTCCTGTAACGTGTCAGTGTTCAGTTGAGCTCTTCCTTTATTGGAGAATGAACTGAGGGAGGTTTAACTGCAACGTCCAACACAAGCATCAGTTCTGATTAGCTGCTTTGTGTTGTTCCTCATTCAGAACAGTCTTTGTCAGTAGTCATGTGGCCTTCTTCTGACTGTCAAACATCCTGCTGATGTGGATTCAACTGGTCCATGCACACACTGCTCACCACAAATACCAGTATTTTCAATTATAGTGTTTAGTAAAGACTCTAACATATAGGGCCTGATTTTCAGGGTCAGTCGCGCATTGTCTGAAGTCTGAAACGCATGTGTCTTTGGGGGAGGGTCCAGCGCAAAGCGCTATAGTGCCAGTAGGAAAAGTGAACGTCGCACCTGGTGCATAGTTCAAATGGGTTGTCTTAAATGAGTAAATTAGTCATGCGTGTGTTTTGGGCGTAGCATTCAATAAACCAATCAGAGTTCACACTCTTACTCCCTTTAAAAACCCGGCGCATGTTCCATCACATGATGTGTATGATGAGGTGACGGCACGGGAGCAATTGATCTTTGGGGATGGAAAGAATCCTTCCAAACCCTTTGCTAGGGGTGATTATTGTAACAGCCCACCTATCCATTTTAAAGGAGTGTATTTAGTGTAGTGTAGATATTATTGTTATTGCACACGTGATTTCAAAAACACCAAATAATAGTGCTATAAAAATCATCTATACCATAAAACTCAGTAATGAGACATTAAAATTGTTTTTAATCAAATAAACATTGAATAAGAATTCTATTAAATAAGAATCACTTAAACAAATCTGCATACAATGCCAGAGCGTTTTATAACTCATGGAGGCTGATCAGGGGAGGGGTTCCCAAAGCAGCAATGATTTTCCCCGAACGTTTTCTCGGTTCTTATTCCAAATAAAGTATTTTATAGGATCAAAAAGATGTGTTCTTTCTTGTGATTTAGTTTAAACACGATTAACTATCCATGTCGCTGTTACTTAGCCACAACCTCCTTGAAATAAGCGTGCGTGCGCATGATAGATGTAAAGACGCAGTGTACAGGAGTTCAGCACCATTAACAGCGGAGGGGGGTCTCTCATGCTATAGGGGGATGAATCGGCTACAACCCCTCCGACATCGAGGGAGCTTTTGTCCCATTAGATGTGAACAACAAGCGCAACTATCTTTAACAGGATATGGAAGACATATAAACATATCTAACCAAAATATGAGCTCACATGATTTCCTGTTGATGTAGTTTCGTGTTTCTTGACAACCTCTACTGATGGATCCAGACCACAACAGCTCCATGTTGGGGGGGGGTTATTAAAGAAAACCAAAACAGAACATAAACTGACTCGAGAGTCATCAGAACGATACAAACACACTAAGCACAGAGACGAGACACACAGGGGATGAGGCGATGGTCACGTAAGGGTTTGCACACAAAACCAGAACTTAAGTACTCTACCTAAACGAGACAAAAACAAGGACCAGGTGAAACCCATATGAGACACACAAACCAAACCAAACACGGTGTCAACTTGAAAGCCCTTCAGAATATAACAGAGACAGAAACATGAAAACATGAAAACCAAAAGTGGTGGCCAAAATAGCCACCGTCACATTTCCTGGGAAGAGGATTCGTACCAAAGTCTGCCATGCTGAAGGCTCTGATTTTTCCATCCCTTAGAGCACACGACGCATTTAAACACACTTCCTGGCAGATTATCAGAAACACACTCCTCTTCGCTCTTTTTTATTAAGTGAGAGAGACCATAGCTCATTATCTGATGCAAAGTTTCAGCAATTACTATTGACCACAAGGCCACTATCACACACAATCTACCACTGTTGTGTTGTCAAAGACCGGTCAGTGCTCTGAGTTCTTCTAATAAAACTGCCAAAGTAGAAGTACAAGGTAAGTGTTACCAATAAAGTGGCCAGTGAGTGGAATGATGGGGTAGGAATGGGGTAGGTTTGTGATGAAGTGGCCAGGAAGTGGATGTCTAGGGTGTTTCTCATAAAGTGCCATGACAGTAAAAGGATGAGGTTTAAAAAAAAAAAAAGTGGCCAGTTAGTAGCTAGACAAGGTAAGTGTTTGTAGTCAGAAAAGCTCAAGGTAGGTTTTTCTAATAAAGTAGCCAGTCAGTAGACATACAGAATAGGTGATTCTAATAAAGCAGTTGATTTCTCTGCAGAATTGGACCAGAAGAGAGCACTTGTTGATAAAAGCTTTATGAAAAGTGCCTTCTTCTGTTTCTGTGGGTGGATGCATGAGTGTGTGCTTGTGTATGGCTTTTCCACATTCATGCTAGCTTGAGATAATTGTATTGATTTAATGTGTGGACTTTGAACAGCTCTTGAAAGTCATCTGTGTCTAATTCAAGCTTCAGAGCGAGGAGACGTGTGCAAACAGAGATAGGACGAAAAAGAGTCTCTCTCTCTCTCTCTCTCTCTCTCTCGCTCTCACACACACACACACACACACACACACACACACACACACACACACACACATACATACACACATATGCACACACAGGGCAATCAAGTGTGAGAAGCTTATTTAAGTGTGGCCAAAGTATAGAGCATATACAGCACTATAATGAACCCACATACATCCCACATACATCATCCTGCACCTCCAGCCCAATAAGGCTTAAATTAGGTTTCGTATTCACATTCAAGATTCAAGGTTCAAGAGAGTTTATTGTCAGCTCAGCCACATATAAAAGTACACAGAGGGTTGAAATAGTGTTCTCTGAAGCAAAAATAGTGTAAGACCAAGACAGACAGAGAGCAGAGATCAAGAAATTGCTGCAACATTATATTTCAGCATCTGTCTTTGATGACGCTGGAACAGCATTCTGACGTAGCAGTCCGTTGACTCCAGATGAGAAAGGGTGAGGTGAAGGGTAGCTCAAATTGCATCACCAGTTTTCCAGTTGGCACGTTATGCAAACTGCAGCAGGTCTAGCTGGTCTGGGAGGTGTGCCTTCATGTGGCTCAGTACCATACTTAAATATATTTCATACATGAGTAATATATTTTTTACTCTGCTATCCTTTAGAATGTAGTTACAGGGTCATTGACTGACCAAGTTGACTGACTGACTGACTGACTGACTGACCAATGAACTGACTGACTAACTCTGTGACTGACTGACTGACAGACTGACACACTGATTGCTGAAACGTGACAAACATCACAATGAACAAACAGTGGCCCAATATGCTTGATCAAATTAACAGCTATTTTTTGCCAAATACTCACCCCAACTGTTCCTTATCAATTTAAATAAGTAAAGTCATCAAGAACACAGCATGCCCAGTTCATCTGACTACTTGCAGTAGGACTTTTCTGTGGCTGTTGAATGCTGTGGAAAAAGATGTTAACATATCTAGTGCAGATTCTATAGCTCTACCGCTGTTACCCCACAAGCTAGCTGGGGATTTTAAATGGTAAATTGCTAGATTTTATCAGCAGAGAAAGATTTAGTATGTCTATAGTAATGAACTATAGACATGTTGAAATATGGCTTTATAATTTGACCTTGACTGTAATTTTTTTTTTTTAATGCTGTTCTATGTGCATGCAGCTAAACCTGTTGGGATTAATGTTGTTTTTGGCAACATGTCTTAATTTTAGTTTTAGTCTAGTAGTATGAGCTGTCATTTTAGTTTTTATTAGTCTTAGCCATGTCCATACTCTCTTTATTCTCCTTTCAGTTGACTAAATTTTTTTCTTATTTTAGTCAGAATCATCCACAACTATTTTGTCTAGTTTTATTTTTAGTTTTTTTAGCAATGCAAATATATTTAACCCAGCCATTGTAATATAAGTCCCTTATAGAACAGACAAAATCTACATTTTCATATTTCACAATTCAAAAAAGGTTGTCTTATTATTATATTATTGTTACCTTCTAGACATAAGAATACTTTACGTATCCATTCCAGACACAGAAGACACTCTGATATGAATTTATGACATTTATTTTACCAACCAAACATCTGAAAACTTACAAGTACACACACATACATTTAAATAAAATATTCTCACTCCCTGACACTATATCAGCCCTGCATCCCAACAATTTTCCACCTTAATTTACAGTGCCTCTCAATGGACAAATTATTGAGATGTAATGCTGTTCAAATCTAAGGTCAAGCGCCCCAATACATTTTTCTCCCCTCCCTATCCTGTCTTGTTTTAGTCAACAAAATGTATATATATATATTTTGTTTTGTTTTTTTTTTCTTTTAGTTATTGTCACATGACCATCATTTACGCGTCTCGTCTCGTTTTTGTCACGTGATAAAAGTTTGTTAACAAAGTTTAGTTTTATTTAGTCACACTAGAAACACTAGTTGAGTGAAGGTCTTTGTTGTGCCAAAGCATGACAGTAGCTAATTCTGACATCGTTTCCAACCTTGACTTGCTTCAGCAGGAGTCAAACTACAAACTTAAACAGACCCATCTGAATCATTCATGAGCTTCAGTTTCGCATTAAACTGAAAGAGTTATGCCAGTGTTCATAAAGAAGTACATGGAGTGATATATGTAGTACCCATATGAAAAAAATACATAAAACTTCTAAAAGTCTTAAACTGCCAGAAACACACCCTTATGTGGCACATACCACAAAAGTGGCCGATTTCTCATTTTCCTAATGTATGTATAAACCACACATACACAATGCTTATATATTTTAAAACTATAGACGTTTTACATTGTATGCATTTAATATGCATTTTATATGCAGTTTTACTTCCATGTAAACCTCGTATGTAGTTATAACTGCATACAAAATGCAGTAATTAAAATGAAGATCCAGATGTTCATATAGAAATGGGAAGGCTATTCCAAGGTCATATGATTTTGAAAGGGCTCAGTGATTACTTGAATATGGCAATTTTTTCGCATTAGGGTAAGTTTGATGTCATTTGTACGGTCAAACTTCCGCACACAGGCATTATCCAGCACAGATATGAAGGAGAGGGCGAGGGACGGAGTAAAGGAGAGGGTGAGACTGTGCTCGGTGAATAAAGGTGTCTGAAGGTGAGCGTGATTGTCCTCATCAAGGCTAAAGTTAGCCGCTGTCTCCACGATAAATAAAACACATTCATTACAGCAGCACGGCTAATGGCCTGCGAGATGAGAGGGCGAGATGGCTCCTAGACGAGCAAATGATTACTCCCCGCCTGATGCAAGGTCATCATCCGTCCCCTCTCCTTCTTCTTCTCCTCCACTCCATGTACTTTTCCATTACCCTCCCGCTGTGTTCACGGGCCCCTTCTCAATACTCATCCTCCACACCTTCCCTTTTCCTCTCTCCCACTGATTACCCTTATTTTCTCCATTTTAGTACTGTACTGCCTGTACGTATGTGGCCAATAATGTGAGGTTTCTGCCTTTTGATTACTTCTCTTAAATGCTTTTTGTGAGAGGGTTGATTCTTCACTATTCAGAGTCTCTCGTGCACACTGAGGTATGGATGTACTTATTTATTTATTTTATTTTATTTTTCCAGTAGGTCCTCACAATCTATATCAAACTGAGGTTCAGCCTACTAAGTCTCAGCTATTCACAGAGACTGTATATGGGCTCGTCTACATGGTTTAAAAGATGCAGTTGTGGGGTCGGCCTTTACATACATATACAACATTACATTTCAAGGATTGTTTAAATGTGAAAAAAATGATCGTTTCATGTCTTAAGACATCCATGTGTCGTCACGAGCCACGGGGTCTAATCTAGACTTTTTTTTTACTTTGAAAGGTTTGACGCTCATTCACTTCCATCAAATGACTACCAGACTGCTACGGCTAAAGCTAATAATCTGCGTTTGTGTTCTGCTGAGGAAACAAAGTCAACTTCGTCTTGGATGCCCTGGGGAAAAGCAAATAAACATCAAATTTTCATTTTTGGGTGAACTATCACTTTAAGCTTAATACCTGTAACGCTAGTCTCAAATCAACATCTGCTTTTAGCAAAGCTACTACTAGCAAACCCTGTCAAAAGAAAGAACAGTCTATAAGAGGTTCATAAACAAGTAATGTAAAGTGGTTAATAGCCCATGTTTTTTCTTTTTATCTTTTTTACTAATTTATAGGAAATTATGTATAAAAAATAATTGAGAGGACTGGTTAGTCTTTTAACTATGTGAATAAGTGAAATCATTGCGCTTTAATCTAAGTGTAGTCATTTTTATGCTTGTCTCACATGTAGAGGCCTAAGCACAACACTATTGAAAAGGGATGTGGGAAGTTGCTGTAAACTGGGGGTGCTGAAACCTGGGCATTTTTAAATGTTTTCTATAATGCTCAGAGGCAGCATTGTAACCATATAACTGATGCTTTCTGCTGTGTCCCTGTTCCTGGACCAACTTAATGCAAATGAGCATTGATCCACATGTCAATATGTGTTGTGGCAGCAGAGTGTGTCAGACTGAATGGTAAACCATAATGGTTGAATGTATTCAAACACCATATAAGGTATTCAGTGCTATGCATTCAGAGCATGAGAAATTACTGTTTTACTTGCATTTTTATAAGAATTATGTCATTTTGGGCCTAAAGCTGTATATTCCTTTGTCTGGCAGTCACCGTCAGCAACCCTCACTTCACATGTCTCCCAAAATATTTTTATTTTCAGAAAACAGAAACAGCTCCACAGTAATGTTCCACTCTGCTGCCCTTTGATGTGTCAAACTGCCTCTGGTAGAGTTAAAAGTCATGCGGTGTGAAGGTAAACCCTTGCAACAAACCAAAATGAGGAACAGAGTACAACTACTTTCTCCCTGCAAAAAGTGAAGGATCATTCCCACCTTTTTCTGGGACTACAAATCTAATAATCAAAAATAACAACTTCATCCATAGTAGCTAATCACATTTCTGTGTGGGCCACGGCCTCCGCAGCCCCCAGCAGACACAGCAGTGCTCAGAACAAACCAAGCAGCTGGGCACGTCTTCAAAGCCTCCATTTAATCTGTTTGTCTGCTTCCAGTGTTAAAGTTTGTGTTTGTGGCTGCTTTTAAATTTAATGCAAAACTGGCCACTGAAAATGTAGCCATCAATGAAAATACTGTTAAACATTACTCTGCCCACCAGGAGAGCAGGACTCAAGGAAAGTTTGATGTATTTGATGTATCTGCAAGCATTAGATGAAAGCTGCATTGTTAAAAGTTTGGGTTTAATTAGGTCTCTGATACTTGTGTCAAGCTTTCTGATGGGTCCATTACATCACATTCCCAGTCCTGAGAGTGGGTGGAGCGTCAGTAGATTAACCTTCAGAAAACTGAAGGCTAATTACACTAACTGTCATCACGCTAAAGCTAATTTTGTGCCCCACCTGTTGTGCTCATATATACCGCTGGCACAGAGTATATTACGGTATGGATATTGTAGTAGAGAGCTTCTAATGTTGGAAAAGGAAAACAAAGCAAGCACGACTCAAGACCAGAGCCAAGACATTTTTATGGAGTCTCAGGCTTGTCTTTGAATTGCTGCTGTTTGGACTCAACCTTGTCTCAATATTGGCCACTGATCTTGTCGAATTTCTAGATGGTCTTGAGTCCAGCTGCCTTCATGTAATTGTGTGTCTCTAATAGTAATATGTATATATATATTTTTTTTTTATTCAACGTGAATAAAAAACAATTTCCACTGACAAGACAAAAGTACCCATATTAACTGACAAAATTATTTTCCATGAAAACTGCTGCTGAGATCATCGATTAAACTGGCTTGATCAGAAAATGGGCACTCACTTAATTATTTCAAAATCCATCCAGAATAATATGCCATCCAAAACCCATTCCAGCGATCTGAGCATGATGTTTTCATTCCCATCATTTTCAGTACAATGTGTGTCATTTTCAATACAATGAGTGAATCAGGTAAAAATAAATAATGGCCTCATTCATTTTATCCTACAGGCATGTTCTATTGCTCTCACTTTCTGTTGCACTCACTTTCTGATCATTACAAACAATAACACAGCAAAGGGATAATCTCACAGCTGAAGGTGTATTGAGTCACCAGCATCACACACACATTGTGTACAGACCTAGTGAGTCTCAAAGAGGATTTGTTTTCCTGTCTCAGTCTTACATTTCTCTCTCAATTATGGATTCATTTCTGAATGTGGATTTGAAACTCTTTGGACTCCCTCTGTGACTAAGACTCAAACCTCTTTGGACTCTTGGACTAGGGGTACGTTTAAACGATGACGATGTGAACAGAAGACGCAAAAGTGGCGCCGCGTCTTCACTTTTTATTTCGCATTCAGACGAGCGTTTTCGGGAGGAAATCTGCGTGCATACGGAGACGCAAAAACTGTGTAGAAATCGATTGGGTATGAAGGCCAGACAGCTAGGTGGTGCTGTGATACACTAACACAAACGCCCCCATGCCTACGCGCATGCGTAGAATCTCCCTTCTTCTCGTA
>JBBKCR010186296.1:0-13971 GCA_037577295.1 Ladigesia roloffi | reverse complement strand
CATCGTCTCGTCTTAGTCATGGAAAAAAAGGTCGTTGACGAACATATTTCGTCTCGTCTCGTCTGACGAAATTAACACTACAAAGGACCCACCTTTTAATGACTGAATACAGATGGCCCCTGGAAAAAAAAATGTCCTGTTACCCCATTACTCAACGTCCCAAAGCATATATAGACTCACAATAAAGGTCAAACCCCTGGCTCCTGTACTAATTGCAAATAGGGCTATATGTCAAATATATACACACAAGGAACATCAGTATGTGACTTTTAATTATTCTGAGTAATTTGTTTAATGCACATGTAAACCGCCTACACAGCTCTGATATTTGGAAAATAAAATATTGATATAGCTTTACATTTCAGTTCTCTTTTATCAATTCTCTAAACCAAACAAGGAGATGCAACAACCACTGTCAAATCTGCACTGAGCAAACCCACATCCTGTGGCTTTGTGTGTGGCTCCTGATCCTCTTCCCTGGGAAAAATGTGGAGTCAACAAATAAACCACAGCCTCGGTTTCAGCCAAGACAGTAGATTATTATACAGAAAGGGGCAAAATTAATCGAGTCACCCCAAATCATTACTGGCGCACCCAACCCACACACCCACCCACACACACACAAAGCAGAGCTGCTTAATGGCTCTCACTAATTTGGTAGGAGTACACCCTGATCCTATGCAGACACACACATTCACATACACACATATATAAAAGTACCACTCTGGTTGGCAGCACTCCCAGGCACGGTTGTCCTGCCTTGTTCTTGAGTCTGAGCATGCCACTTCAGTGACAGATGATGTGATGCTCAATTAAACCCTGACCCACTTCTGCACAAATTCCCTTGGACAGGTTAAGCCAGGTGAAAGTTCACACACTCAGCACCAACAACACTTCTTTGGGTTAAAAGAAAACATTTGCTATTACACTGTAATTTCAAGATCAGAATCAAGATCCTAATCTGAAAAAGAATCAGAAAACTGGAGGTAATTGAGATTAAGTATATTCTTAAAAACAAAGGTTCCAAAATGTACATAGTTCTAGGAGTGTCATAGGAGACCACTCTGATTCACTAAGTTTTTACACTTAGATCCCCAAGACAACCTCAGTGTCATCACTTCTAATAACTTTACAGTTCAGACATCCCAAAAGAAAACAACAATTCCTCTTTTATTGTTCCTCTGATGTCTAGTGTTTTTATGCCTGTTCACATGACCTTTTTACCTATTATGTAGAAATAAGGAATGACAAACTACTTTATTTCTTTTACATTCTGTATAAAAATGTTTCGTATTTAGATGCAAGAAATAAAACAATGGGTACTTTTCAATAAACCAGAATTTACACAAAACAGTAATCATAATAAAACATCTCCTACTCACAAGCATGAATGCGATCTCTATTGAAATCTGTGGTTTTGATTGATTTTCTCCACTTCAATGAGTAAAATAAACATGAAAGGAATAATAAAACAAAAAGCAAAAAGCATTTCAAGAGGATCTAGGAGGGTTGACACCACTGAACTTCGACACATAATCACAAACACACATACAGTTGATGTGCTGGCCAAATGCAAAAACCCCTTAATTTCACTTTCCTGCTGATGAGTTACATTCAGAGTTTTTAAATTCAGACCACTGCCTCCTCACCCTATCTTCATTACAGTCACACCATCCATCTTCAGCCCATTTATACAAACACACACATAGACACACACACAGACCTCATTTTTGGCAAATGTGGAAGTCCTCACAAGAACAGCATCACCGTCCAAAACAAATCATTCCAAACATGCCGAGGAGCCAGAATGTTTAAACAGCAGTATAAAAAAAAGACACTGCTGCAGTTCAGGACATAACATTACTGCCTTGGAAATCTTTTGAGCACTTCTCTGTTTAAACATCTGCACTACAGCCATGTGACATGTAGTTTTGAAGTTGAACTCTAAATTTCAAAGAAACTAAATTCTGCAAATCTTATATTCTAGAAATGTCAGGGCAGTATCTGGATGAGGGGAACGTAATCACTTATGTGCGGTTTTCTGTTGCAGAGCAAAGCATGTGTGTGTTGTTCCTGCAGAGCCAAGACTGAATCTTAGAGCTGCCAAACCATCAACATGCAAAAAGGCCATTCCTCATCGCCTGCCTCTGCAGTTAAAGAGCAGTGAGAGAGGAAGAGAAAGAGGGAGAGATGGAGGGAGAGAGAGAGAGGAAAAGAGTAAGAGAGAAAGAGGCAAAGAGTGAGAGAGAAAGAGAGAGAGAAAAAGTAAGAAAGAAAATGAGAGAGAGAAAGGGAGATAGAGAGAAAGAGAGAGAGAAAGAAAAAAGAGGGAGAGAGAGAAAAAAGAGAGGGAGAGAGAGAGAGAGAGAAAGAGCAAAAGAAAGAAAAAGAGAGATAAGGGAGAGACTTTATCACATACTTGCCTCAGACAATGATGAGCTGTTATAGTGGTCTGCTGATATAATCCACAGAATTGACACTGTCAGAACAAAACCATTTCTGTTAACTAGGGCTGGACTCGAATATTCGAATATTTACATATATTCAATCGGTGGGGTGGCATTCGAGTTTTCATTTTGAGATTCGAATATTCGAAAGAAGAAGAAAAAACACAAGCTGTCCCATTTTTTTGACCCCCAGGATTTCCGAAATGCAAAGACCTCCAGGAGACCTTTCCAACAACCCCTTTGACCCACCGGAGGTATTAGCTGTAAACCGTTAGAGCCGGAGAGCATTAAAATGCACGTCTGTCTTTAACGGAGCTGTGGAGAATTAAAATGCGCTCCGGGTCTAACCGTGCATTTCTCCCCGCAGCTCGGACCAAGGAAAAACATATATACATGTTTTTTCCTAATATATAATATATATATATATATATATATATATGTATATATAATTGTTTATTTTGCCCTTCGCCGCAAGTGTTTACAGCTGGCTGGTGGTGTAAAAATCCATTCGAGTTGGCTTTGAGATCTTTGTGCGAGATTTGAGCAAGATTTGTTGAGTTTTGTGGCTTTTTCTGAAGACGCTATCTGGCTAGCCGGTTTCCATGCATTCACCCTTCGGGAGCGCGCACCACAGCAAATTCAAAACGGGCTATGTGGCTATTGAGGCAGATAAAGAAAAGCGGTGTTTAGCGGTTTGTTTATTTATAATTCTACTTTACAAATATGGATTTCTGAATCCAAGATGGCGAATCCAAGATAAGCACCCTCCCACCGAAGCTTCGAATATTCTATGTTTTTCATTGCCGAACACTCGAAGCTCAAAAAATGGCATTCGGACCAGCCCTACTGCTAACTTCATTATGATATAAAGAACATTATGATATAAAGAAATTTTATATCATATAAAGAATGTAAAATTTGTTTCTCCCAGTAATGTCTAACTGCTTTCACTAGTTAATTGACCAGGTGATGGGATGAATGGGTCAGATGGTGGTAATACAATTTTTGGGGGAAAAAAACATGGTGTAAGGAATTGTTGCAGAGCAAAGTATGTGTGTGTTGTTCACATGATTTAGTACTGCATCTCTATTTTAAACACAGCTCTTAACATGATGCAGCAACGGATGGGGACACCTCTTATCCAGTAGGCAAAAGCATTGTGCACAATTTGCAGACACACCTAGCTGTGCAGAAAACACAGCAGCTGTGCTGAACAGAAATACAATAGCTTGGCTTGTTTGTGTGTTGGGCACATTTGTCCAAAAAGACAATATAGGTCCCTCTCTGTCTATACACAATGACTCAGTGTGCACCAGAGGAATGCAGGAAAAATGTGCGCTTCATTTAGGGACCTTGGCATTGTAAGGCACTCATTACACATAAACACTACCGAGTGACCGTTACATCAATCAGAGCAGTCCCCCCTGAATACAGCTCTGTTAGAGATGGAGAAGGACCTGGAATATGCTGTTATAATAGAGTACACTAAAAGCCTTGTTCATCTAGAGGATGTGCCCTGGAAGAAAATGATGGCCTTGCCATTGTGGCCCTGTTCCATTACCTTGTTAAACATCCACTATGGTTTATGTGCCAATGTGGCTGTCTCACAACGCGAAGGTCGACAAGGTCAATGGCCTATCTACACAGGCCTGGGGGCCTCAATGTGAGTAGAAACTGTGTTCACACACATCAGTTTCACGCTGTGCTGCAAAGCTGTCACCCTCAGCCTCGGGTTTCATTAGCACACATATTAAACTCTGCGACCAGCAATGGAGGAGCAGGCTTGGGATGAGTGTTGATAGTGGCCCGCTGTGCTGTTTGAGTGTGAACGCTAATCCTCCCTCAAGACAGCAAAGTCTCTGCTGGGAGGCATGCCTGAGAGAGTGCTGTCACACCCTAGCACGGCCGAACGCAGCATAAGCCCAGAGTTTAGACAGCTAGCTTTGATCCCTGTGCTCCTATTACAAAACCTTAGAGAAACAGGCTCTATTTTACACTTATTACAAGACATGGTGTGATACCTTTTGTTTTCCTCTTGCCAGCAAAAGGATACCAAAAATGCAGACTTAAATATTAGTTGTTATTGAATCCATCTTATTTTTGTTTTTAACTGAGGCACTTCACTTCTGAAGGTATCTTTTTCAAGTTGTTCAAAGAAACACTCTGCCTTATGGGATATAAAAAGCCAACAAAATCAACAGCAGCTTTTAAAATTAGTTAAACTCTTTTACACAGAACTTTCAGTCAGAACTGTAAATGTAAAACTAGACCAGTTAAAATTAAGAAACTCTCATTTTTAGAATACCACTTTTACAAAAAATGTTTATGTGGATACTGTTGTTTTAATTAATAAAGAAATTCTGTGCTTTACATGCATTATGAATCATTCATGGATGCATGTATTAACATCCTTAACCCTGATTCTTGATTTACAGTGTGCTGTAAACAAATCTGTCAGTGACAACCTCTCAAAAAATTATTTCATGACCACTGTAAGATCTTCAAAAATCAGTAAATATTAAAATGAAAGATATTCACAAATACCTTAACCTATATAACACAGATATCGAAGAATAAATACTCGTGCATTCACGGTTTTACCCATGCACAGTTGGCTTGGCAAAGTTGCCACATGTCTTGAACACAGTGGTACTTTGAAAGAAGCAGCAGGAAAGAAGATATTCAGTGCACACTGTTAAATCTTACATCTGGCTGTATGAAAAGTGACCTAATCTACTGAAATTCAACCAGGCATACTCCCTCTCAACCCTGTATCTGACCACTAAACCCACTGAGACTCAGGGTGTTGGCAGCCTAAGTGGCAGCCAGTGTGCGTTTCAGGCTGGGGGGCGATGACAGGCCAGAAAAACAGCTGGAGAGACACGTGGTCATAAACCCCCAACCAAACCTCTCTACTACATCTCTACCTCCACATTCACAACTCGCAGTGGAGCCGCATGGGAACTTGGTGTTTACCGTTCACATTCCTCTACTGTCTAAATGTTTATTCTCCAAATTGGAGGGAAGAGGTCCTTCTAAAACTGAAAGCAGGCAACACTTACTAACACAGACAGGTCAGGAACATGGCCACAGCCTAGGCATGTTTAAAGTGTCAGAGAGGGAATGGACATGTCAGTGGCACATCGGAGAGCAGCACTTAAGCACAGCCAGTCAGGAGCCTGTCTTACAGCATAACTCCAGCCAGTACAGGAGGAGCAGGACAGAATGGGGAAGCCACAGTCAGATAAAAATCTGTGTGGGTGTCACATAGCTCCTGGACTTTACAGCAGAGGGAACAAAACACTTGTGCATCTTCAGGAATATAGGTTATAAATCCAGCCTAGCACAAACCTGACACTCCTTCTGTACTGTTTCTTTTTCAGACCACAGGGTGCAGGCCCACTGTGCCCTTGACGGGGCAGATTCCAGCTTAATGAAAAACAGACCATGTCTGAAATGCATAGTCGTGGTCATCACACATTGTAACTTCAGTATTGCAGTGTGCGATGTAAATGCAAACCTACAGGTTAGTACATGTAAAACAAGGGCTGCAACAATTAGCTGACAGACTCAACAACATTAATTTATTTAAAAAATAACATCTACAACTAAAATGAATTTAGAGGTTAACTGATTATAGAAATAATTGTTAGCAGAGGCCATGTTGTTTATGTAGCATAGAACCTTCTCATGTAGCAAAAAGGCTAAATCCAGTGCTAGCTGTCATGAATGTGCAGAAACATTGACACTCAAACATCCACAACTCACTTCACTATCACTTTTCCTATTATCAAAGTGTAAATTCATCACATTGTATTGTAATACTACACCATTGTTGGAGAGCTAATATGTAAAGTAAGGGCTCAGATTCCCCTCAAGTCCATTATCAAAATAGAAAGACCACCCATGATGTCTCTATAGTATACCCCCAAGACCCTCTACCCTCCCCCTACCCTGTTCTCCCCCTGAGTTACCCCTCCATTTCCTCAATGTGTGGCAGCCAAAATACTATCAAGCACTGCCCACTACTAATTCTATTACGGCGAACCCTACACATTCGGTCTGTATTTTTCACCTTTTTATAATGTGAAGGCTAAAACAGCATAATAAGATCAATAATGTTCAACCTGGGGTAATAAGGGCATAAACTAGGTCAAAGCCTGATCGCCTATTGTATATCCAGACATGGTGGTCAAACTCCCCAGGGGCAAAGCTAGGACACTTTTATTTTGAGGGACAAAAAAGACAAAAAAATGACAACACACCAAGACTTGGGGAGTTGCATTAGGCAGTTGCAGGGTATACAGTAATGAGCCCAGGCAATATACAGGACCGCTCCAAACTCAAATTCATCTACAATCTGAATTAGTGCAAACAAATCCAAAGCAATGAAATTATGTTGAAGACCATTGTTTTTCAGAGGCATATCCCACCAGAATAAAGGTCCTGAAACACACACACATTAACCTGGGAATACACACACACAGTCACATAAACACACAACACACTCACACTCGGGTTTAAAAAAGCTTTCCACAATTTTGGTAAGACATAATGCATTAAAGCCAGGACATAACTTTACTTTCTTTCAAACACATTTATACTTATTTTAAAACACATTAGATTTGAAGTGTCATCAAATCTTTTTTTTTAATAGTTTATTTTGAATGGGTGTAACATCATTACAATCAGATTCAGATTCTGCACACATTCAAAGTTGCTGTCCCTTCCAGTCTGCTTTTTTGTGATTATGTCTAAAAAACACGTTAAAGTTCTCTTTGAAGCTGAGTGGATTTCGCTGAGCATTCTGTAAATCACATGCAAAAGAGATTGTGAATGATACCACAAATCGCTTCCACCGTCTTACCCTCATCCTGTACACAGATTAATGACCTGTAATATGAGTCTATTCACTTGCTAAGAAAGAGACTAAGAACATCTTCAGGAGACCATAAAATATTCAGAACTATTTACATTTAGGAGCAAAACATTTGAAGAAGAGGGATTAAAAGAGTTTCAAGCGTTTGTATTTCAGTCTCTCCTCATAGGGATATTTATGCTTAGTCAATAAAACTAATTCTGTCCCAAATTGAACTATGCCTAGGCAAATTATGTGCAGAGAAGAACAGGGAAGCTTCATTATTCAGGAAACACCCAGCCATTCTGCAAATACTCTGGGAATATGCTGATGTAAATCTAGTCAGACAAGTGTGGAAAACACAGTGACATGGTCAGCAAGTAATGTCTCGCAGATGCAGAGTGTCCGCTACAAATGTCACTACTGACAATGCTGAACAAGAATAAACAGAGACTCTTTGTGCACTGGCATAATGATAAATGAGAGTGGAATCGATTTATTTATTAAGCAATTTCCTAATCATATATATCTTAACCTACTGAGACCCTTCGCTCTCACATGCAGACTTAATTACATTTTGGATCGCTGAGCTTTATACTTCATTCTGCTCAACTTAGCCCTCTTGTACCTTTTTTTAGACCTTTTTATTGTAAGGCTTCATGATAGATAACCTGCTAATCATTAACGCAATATTGGTCTCGGCAATAATGAAGGTTGCAATATGCAAATGAACCTCTTATCAATCACATTGCACAGGGTGACCTATCACAGTTGCTTTCTTTTAAGATTTGGGTAAAAGGGGAGCCCACTTAAACAAACATAAAAAACATATCTAGTGATTCATTTATTGAGGAAAATGACCAGTATTACAAATCTGTAAGTGGTAAAAGCAGTATAAAGTTGAAGTTCAAATCAGATGTTGTGAATCATTGGGACGACAATCAGGTGTAAATGGGTGTGTGGTTTTTCTGAGGACCACAGAATAGAGTTCTTGATGGTCATCAGGCTGAAAAAAAAAAATGTACTTCACTCAATGTGAAACCCATGAGTGGTCACCCAACAAAGATCACTCCAATAGCAAGAACTTTCATTCATCAGCTAGGGGCGTTCATCTCGCAAACAAAGTGAGATCATCTAGTTCCGGGTTTCTCAACCACTGGGTCGGGGGAAGGCTTTAGTTTGGCCAGTGAATCTAAAATCGAGACCGACCATTGGTCTGCAATTGGTTATTTCATATTATCTAATGTGAGCAAGAGTGCCTTGGCAACATGCTACGATAGATAGATGGGCCTTAATGTTGAAAAGGCTGAGTTTACTGTGCAAGGCAAAAGTAAAAAAAAGACATCGCAGGCATAAAACATGTTGATTGTCTATATTTGGGGTAAGGGAAAAATTGGCCTGAGACTGCAGTACGGAATACAGTCACTCTCTGTATGCCTTTCCTGTCCCTGTGTTTGATTTGCATGCCACAACATTCACTAGATTATTGGTCTCGTATTTCCTCCTGCAAACCAACTGCAGATCTCATAAGATTCACAACCAGAGAACAGTGCAAGGAAACATGCAGTATACAATGTGATTAGCTGTTTATGTGAGGGTTCGCATGTGTGTGTGTCTGTGTGTGTAAAGGCGCGGACACAGCTGCTGTGTCTTGCACTCATCTGCACAAAACAGCTTTACAGTCTCTACAGTAAATCTGCAGAGCAGTAAAGTGACTTAAACTAGCGGGAATGCAGGCATATTAAGACAGAACGCCCCCTCTCTGTTTCACACACCATTTAAAGCCCCACTAAAGCGTGATGATGAATATATCCGTCTTTCTAGAGACGCTTCTCTGGTAGTGCGATTTTTTTCTTTTAGAGCAGTGCAGTCACAGGCTTAGCCTAATACTTCATCCTCTGTAGCAGAAATAGCATGCGGACAGCACAGGCTTCCCCAAGCCAAGTCTTGTGATAAGGGACTTTGTGTGTGTGGTTAATATGGTCCTGCAGAACTTTTTTTTTGCTTTGTCAATATTATGAAGCATTCCTTAGCTGCTGGTGCAGAACATGGCAGGTAAAGTGGGTCAGAGTTAAGCCTGGCTCTTCCTATGAAAGGAGGGGCCCTAAATCCTCCCAGCATCTCCACTGAGACTAAACAGCCCATACAACAGCTGGATTACTCTCTCTCTCTGGATATACACATTTTCCTGCAAATGGTCCATAAAACGTCTAAAAGTTGGGTCATACGATTAAAATAAACATCAGTATTTTTACCACTGTTGAGCAATCAGGCAATTGGTGTTCATTAGGCAGACACAAAGCAGACTGGTGGCGCTGATGGATTTTGTCATGCAATGCTTCCAAATACAATGCCCCTTTAAAAGAAAGAATTCATCTGAATATGCAAAACAACAAACTGTATTTTTTGCAAATGTAGTGGCAGGGCATCAAAAAACAGACCTGTGTAAAACAAAGTGGTGCCCAGGTTGGCAACCATGTAACACATTTTTTCTTTTTACTATCTGCTTTATCTCTATCACATCTATTTTAAATCCAATGACTAGTTAGATAACTAGCTAGATTAAGCTTGATAAACAAATTATATCTTTTGGACTGATAAAAACCAGTGTATGAAAGTGTAGACTGCCAATCAGCATAAAAAAATTCTGATAGTTATGTTAGACAGTTTGCGTAGCTCAGTTGGCCGAGTATCTGAGATTGCAAGTAATTGTCAGGTAACTGCTGAGAGTTCTTTTGTTTCACAATTAACCCTCACAAATAATAAATCAATCAAACGCTTGAAGCTATGCCAGAAACGATCACTTTCCCCATGCCACATCAAATTCTGCTGGCTAGGCTGTGAGATATAGACAGTCCCACCTCTGATGAGAATAACTGCAGTAGTTTTATCTGACCTGTCGAAGAGTCTAAAAAATACACACTGCACAGGGCAGTCCTGTAAGTATTTGGTCATTTTTAATTACTTCTGATTTGGCTCTGTACATTAGCACACTGTATATGAAATGAAATAACAGATACTGATTTTTAGGTTGAGAATGTTTATATCTTCATCGAGCAAACCATATAAAATCCCTGACTTTTATTTGCCTTGTTATCTTATACTGGGGGACTATAAGCAATTGGATATTCAGTTCCTTGGCCATTTGAGTTTCATTGTTTCACTGTTTAAAGTACAAGAACACTGAAGTTCAGTTTCGAGTTCATTCTGGGTGTGGCCTTTATTATTGGATGAAAGAGTAAAATAGTACATTAATTTGAGGTATCCTGGACCACGCAGACACTTATTCCACTGTATTTTGAAAAACAAAGAACTCAATTGAAACAAGAATCAACAGAAGTTATAGTTTTAGTTATAGTTTTAGATTACTGTCTTACCAACTCTGACAAACATTTTGACAACTTTAAATTGAACTGCTTATTGCTAATAGGGCTGCCATAATTACTAGATGAAAATCAATGACAACAATTAAAATACTAAAATTGATGTAATTAGATTGAGTGCTAAAACGGTTAATTTTGAGATCATACTCTGAAATCACCATACATATTGCATGAGGATCCATTTTAATGAGGGCCTACATTTTTTTTTTTTTACTCATACGACAAACATTGTTCTTGCAAATGTGTTAGGCCAATAAAAATAATCAAAGAATCCATATTATATGTGCATGAAAGTACACCAGCAAGTAAATTGCTGTCTGTAAGTACACCAAGCACCCAAAATACATTTAATTTATAGGAGGCAAACACAATTGGAAGTGCAGACAGGGTGCAGCAAGTGTAATTAGATACTTTCCCCAAATAATTCAGCTCTAGAATGACATCATGACTGAACATATGTTGATATGTCATGCATATGAAGTTAAATTAAATATTTGATTCTCTATGTATCTTTTAAAAATGCCATTTTCTGCTATGGTTTACTGAGGAATTTATTTTAATATACAAAGTAAAGTACATGCAAATATAAAGTATGGTATTAGCTTTAAATGCTTGGAATGGCTGCACAGATTGGCTCTAAGTAGTATCTAACACTGTGTGGAAACTGAACGCACCATACACCTAGCTTTAAAAAACATTATTCTGGGACATTTGTATTATGATAGTGGTGCTACTCAAATTAATAAAGTGAAGCTTCTGTGTTAATTACTACCACATAATGATCAGCCCCAGGTGCTAGCAGAGGAAAACCTGCAACTGATCACAGACACAGCTCAAGCTCAAATAAACAAACAGCTGAGTACAGCCCTATAAACTTGTTATTGCACCTGTTAGTTTTGTTATTGTTCTTGTTGTTCTTGTTCTCTAAAAATATCTAATATGTTTTCTGCTTTCATGTTTTATTTAAAGCACAATTTAAAAAAAATACATTTATTGTACCATTCATTCTTAAAGTACCATTCATTCCTGACTCCATACAACATAGAATTTAAGTTGAAAACACAACTAATTTTTGATGTCATAAAAATCAATACAGTAGCGTATTTTTGTGTATTTCTGTTTAGACTGCTTTTTATACAGACATAAGTCATAGCAGTCAATCATAAAAGAGCTCCTTTACATTTAAAAGCATAGCAACATACACTCTAATTCTAAAGAGAGAATGAAAAATGGCCATGTGAAAATGAATTACTCTTTGGGGAATATGGCCTTCTAAGTATCTGCATTAGTCCAAATAATGGTAATAAGTACTCACACTTTATTTCTTGCATGTTAAACCTATCATTAAAAGACTATGGACAATGACTGAAGAAGTCATATGTCTTTTCTTTTCTTTTTTCTCTCAGATCTGTTTTAGATAATGTTATTAAAATGTGTTGACACACGAATGCTTTCCCAACCCCTTGAGAAACATTAGCCTAGGTAATATTTTAATCAAAGTCATGAACGGTACCAAAATCCATTTCTGGGCCTGCTTTCAGTGGGGGCGGGGATCACAGTTCCAATGTTTTGGTACCAATGGCTCTTGTGCAGTGGAAAAATCACATAGAGGGAATGAGGAAAGAGCAGAGAAGCAGCTGTTCACATCTTGCGTGTGAGCCTGTGTAGTCGAACTGGCCCACTGGCCTCTACTGATGTAGAAGAGAACAGCAGCAGGGGGTGAATTCTGAATTAAAACCATCATATTCATTTCATGAATCCAGTTTAATATTTAAGCCTTTTTTTCAAGACACTGCTGCTTTAACTGTGAAGATAGTCCTGGACAGAAAGTTAAATTTGCTTAAAGTTCATCGCCTGCCCTTAAACACACTCAATGAAAGCATCACTAAATTCTGAAAATGTTCCAGACATGACCTGGCTGTAGATTGCAGACGTCATTGTCATTCAAATGCTTCTAATCAGATTTTTCTTTAAAGTTAAGCTGATTTGTCTAGTTAGATGTGATCTGGTACTGTGATTTTTTATGGTTCACTCTGTACGAAGTAAAGCTACATACTTTACACTTCAACCTCATTGTCAGAACAAAACGTCTTAATTTACCTTACAGACAAAACCATAAAAGCCAAATGGTAAGTGTGAAATGAACACAGAAGTGAAAAACACACCACTGACCACTGTGTTAAAGTAATAATGAGGCACCCCACAGACAAGAACACAGTAGAATCTCTGTTCTTTCATCTCTACTCCAAACAGTGAGGCTTGTGAGGATCTCACAATGTAACAGAAACGTGTCAAAACAGTGGCCTGCACTCAGACACTGAAAGTTTACCACATCCAAGATAATTATGGCTTTCTCTGCATGCAAGAGGATTTGCATAGCACATTCTCACAGGAAAGCATACATCCTAAATTAAGCTAAGAAACAGACCTCACAGTGGACAAGAATTGGTGCTGCTCTGAAAGAAATCTCATTTCTAGAGCAGCACTTCATGCGGCAGACTGTTTATCAACAACAACTGTACAGGTAAAGAAGTGACACGCCACAAAGACTCAAAAGTAGGGCTGCTTGAGTGTTTAGTAAATACAGTTGTAGGGAGGAGCAAAACTATCCAAAACCCAAACACTCAACACCTAAACAGCATTTAGCAGAGCAGCTATTAACCGCAGTCAAGCAGGCACTGAAAGTACTAGAAGAAACCGAGTCCTCCTCAAACTTTCAGGAAAAGTTGGGGACACTCACCACACACTGCGTGGAAACAGCTGTCCTGAACAAGCTCCTCTGTTCCTTCACTTTGGCTCCCACCATTCGAGAAGGCTCAGAATGGACAGCCGCTCATGCTTGAGGGTGAAGAAAGTCCCAGTAAAACCGCGAAAGCCACTCACATCTCCTCGCGCGTCCTGCTCCACACATCACACGCAGCTCACCCGCTTCATTCTTGCATCGCGCAAAACAGTCATTCCTTCCAACCTAAATTCCGACTAGCCGCGCCCCCTGTGTTGGGATTGGCTAATAGACCCGAAGGATTCTCACTTCCTGCGCAATGATTGGTCGTTCCTTTCGGAGACACCGAGAGAGCGCTGTGTGGAGGCGGGGGGAACGCAAAGTGGGAGGAGTTTACACACCCGTTTACAGACAAACCCCGCCCCGCTTCAGTGTGATGGTTAAAAAACAGTTATAATAAAGTGGTAAATATTTTACAGTTAAAGTGCGATAGATAGATAGATAGATAGATAGATAGATAGATAGATAGATAGATAGATAGATAGATAGATAGATAGATAG
>JBBKCR010186277.1:0-13973 GCA_037577295.1 Ladigesia roloffi | reverse complement strand
CTATCTATCTATCTATCTATCTATCTATCTATCTATCTATCTATCTATCTATCTATCTATCTATCTATCTATCCATATATCTATCTATCCATCCATCCATCCATCCATCCATCCATCTATCTATCTATCTATCTCTCCATCTATCTATCTATCTATCTCTCCATCTATCTACCTAAATATGTGTATTCTATTGTTTGTATTAGTAGCTGTTTGATTGCTGTAAACGCTTATTTTAAACTGCTTGAATATGACTTTAAACAGGCAAAACACCACTGGCTATAACATTGTCTGAGGTGAAGCATTGAATCAGTTGTCATCAAATGTCATTAAAAAAACAGCAAATGTTGGCTAGTCTGATTTACGGACACGAAAACAGGTTCAGACAAGTGACCTGAATAAAACACACCTGTGTTTAATAGTCTGAGTCTCCTGTGTTTTAATGAGCAGAGGCAGCTGTGCCTGTGTTGGAATGAGGAAAAACAACCCTTTCACAGTTTTTCTGGTTGTGGGGACGGCTTACCCAAGCAGTAAAACAATGAAGTATGAGGTAGGTTTTATTGGGAAACAGTGCTTTCGGAACAATGTCAGTCAACCCATTGTGGAAAATGAGCAAGTTCAGAAACGTCAGCAACTGTTCAGGTAAGAAAATACCCTCAAACCACAGACAGAAACATCTGTTTCCCTGTCCAACTACAGTTTGTTGTTTTGGTTGTTGTTTACCAAGCTTAGGCAAAAATAGCAAAGGCAGTTTTGTACATTAATTTTGTCGAAATGTGGACATAAATTAAGATAAATGTGATGTTTTTAAAATTAAATCTCTTGTTTGAGCTCTTTATTCATTTCCCTCCAAAAAAAGAGTAAATGAGGTTTCAGGATATTAGATAGCCACATTAATCACACATGCTCTGATTTCCACATTAGTCAGCACCGTGACTTCCACCCAGGTGTGGTGTGTTAACCAGATCACTCTTTTCAGACCTGCAGTTGTTAGTCATTAGAAAGATTACACGGTGATTAAGAAGATTAATGCTCTCTCATGTGGTATGCAGTGCCTGGAACACAGCACAGATCTGTGAGCTCGGGGTGGACAGAAAAGTCTTAACGCATCTTCAAATGAGCACGTTATCACTTGTATAACTGAGCATCAGTCAGAAACATTAGGTCTGTGAATAGAGTTAAAACTACATACTAAGACGTGTGAGTAACAACAAAGCATTACAGACCACAACAGAGTAAAACTAAACCCAAAATAGGTGTTAAAAGAAGGTTAATAATGTACTGTAGGAGAAATAAAATTCATAATATTACAGGCATTTTTATTTCTATAGAGAAGGAGCAACAACTGAAAGACAATCTAGAAAAAAGAGAAATAGAGTGTGTGTGTGTGTGTGTGTGTGTGTGTGTGTGTGTGTATCTGTTTGTGGGGGCGGGGGGAGGGATTCCCTGCTGAGGAGGGCTTTAATGAAGGAAAGCCACTCCATTGTTCCAACAGTGGCAGATATTACTTTAGTGCTTGGTGTGTATTGTGGTGGTGGTGGGGGTGGGGGGTTGATTTTAGACTGATAACAGGTTTAGACATGTTTCAAAGTTTCACACATATCTGACACACTTTTAAACTGTTCTCACTGCTGAATTTTGCAGATCATTAGATCAAGTCACTTGAATACATTTTATCAAGGATCTATGATGTTCAGAACATACAAAATTGTTTTAAATGGAACTAGAAGGGCTATTTACTGAAGTATTTCTGTGTTATCCCTTGGTATGTTTGTTCACTGGATTGAATTATTAATACAAATAAATGCACCATAAGCTCTCAAACAATGCTCCTGATGGATGGCCCAGCAAATCAAACAATGATTTACACACTGTAATGTGTTAAGATTTAGAGAGAATTTTATGGCTACATTGATTGTCATGTGACTCTCAGCCTGGACATCGCTGGCGGCTTCCTTTCTACAGACTGGAGTCACATGATCATTAAATTAGCTATAAAATTCTCGCCAGATCTCAAATTACTCACCTAACTGCAGTGGTGTGGTTCAACTCAATGTACACATTCCACCTCTCAAAAGTCAGATTTCAGATGATTTATGAATCTCAGTTTTATTAAACTCCTCTGTCCATGTTTAGCTGACTGTTTCATCAACAGTAAACTCACATCACACAAATCACAAATCTCTTACTGTCCTCTCTCACCTTGATGGTGAGGAACTCTGAGTTAAACAACACTTTCATTAGCCATGAATATTTATGACTTAAAAGGCTTTTCTTTTTAGCAGCTCATAATGCCCTCATTAATGGATAAATGAGCAACACGTTTGGGGAAACAAGAGAGGAATGTGAATGAGTGCTGAGAGACAGAGAGAGAGAGGGAGAGGAAGAAAAGGAGTAACAGTCCTTGTGAAAGTTTGCTTTTCAAACCATTAGCTGTTTTCTCTACTTACCATTTTTAAAGCACTGCAGAGAGGCAACAGCCATCTTTCACAGCTTTTGTTCCCTGTGTGGTTCCCAATGTCTTTACAGTCAATGGTCTATTTATTTGACAGTCACCGCTTAGACAAATATGCCAGTTGTAATCAGTTGTACAATAATGTATATGCTGATTTATTTTATTATGCAAATTATATGAACATGTCAATGTACCCTGTTAAAATTGTAGTAATAAACATTGCTGTAAATGTGTTAATGAGTGCAGTTTTAAATATGTTAATACACAGCTATAAATGTATCAATGCCTGCTGTTCAAATAAGTTAACATTCACCACTATAAAAGTGTTAATGTACATAAATGCACTGTTATTAAATTATTTATTAAAACTTTTACATAATTAGTTACATACATGTGCGTTATAGCAGAAGGCCAGAATATTAATAATTCGAATATGTAAACCAACAAATGTTTGTAATGTATAAAAACCTATTTTTTTTATCAGTTTTAATGTGATTATGTACTTGTCTCCTTTTTATTTTTCATTAATATAGTCATGCATATATATATATATAAATATATATATATATGTATGTGTTTGTGTGTGTGTGTGTATAATCTACATATCTATCTATCTTTCTATCAGTCTCTGTCTATCTATCTGTCTATCTACATGTTTGTCAGTCTATCTGTCTCTATATAGTTTAGTCTTGTCCCGTGCCTCAGTGAAGCAATTGAAAAGAACCAAACGGATTTTAATATCTCACTAAACTCTCACCACTTTCTTTCTTTTAAAGTGAAATGTAAATTGAAACTGCAGTAAATTAATAGGGGCGAACACATCAGTGTGTCAGCTGGTACCCAGGCCAGTAGCCTCATTTGCTGACCCCTCCCCGTCCTTCCTGCTTGCTTTGGTTGTCCAGCTGGTGCTCACGGCGATGTGGCTGTGAGGTGGCTGAGAAAGTTTACGAACATCAAGACTCAGGAAGCCTTTGCATCTGTTGCAAAAAAAGCCCCCCCACTCACACACACAAACGCACACACAACTTCGTCAGCTGAGAGATCAGAGGAACAGTTGCCTCTGTTTCTCCAAGACGCTGAAACCCAACCCCCACCACCACACACACACACATACACACACACATATGAGCCATAAGACTTTAAATCTTTACAATTTGTAACCATGTTTTAATTTCAATCAAAATGTTCAGTTTGTGTGTTCAAGTGGTCCATCACCGTCTGCAGTGTTTATTGTGTGCTCCGCGAGGTCCGCTTTATTTCATCCTTTTATTAAGTAGCATTAGTCCATCTGTCACACTGAAAGGTCAGAGGTTGTCCGCCTAATTGTGTCTCTTATTGATTTAGCACTGAGGCATTAAATTCTTTATTGTTAACACAATTTAATTAACAGCTTGCCATTATGCCTGGATTGGATTAAATTTGCTCAAGTGACTAATGTGGAGAGAGTCATATGGAAAAATGAAATCAGCAGCTGGTAGATGATTGTGATACCAGTTGGTCTTCGGAGCTCAACACAAAGGGCAGCTAATGATCATGATTTAACAGAACAGGACAGGATAGTTTTATTTATGTTTATATATTTTCTCCATATTAGGATCAAACATTCTCAATTATGAATTATATGTACTGAGAAGGTGTGTAGTCTACATGCGGTACGATAAAAACTAATTCGAACACTCAGTGCTGAGACGTGGTTCAGCTGTCCTAGGATCAAGGCTGTAGCTTTTTGTTGAACTTTTTACAAACTGACCTTGGGGTCTGGGATGTGCAGGCAGGGGGAATAAATAGCAATGGCTGTAACAGCTTTCTTAAAACATGCACATATGTATTGTAATCTACCCACAAGAATCACAAAAAATAAATATTCATGGTGATCAAACGCAATTGGAGAAGGAACCCTCTTCTAGTACAATATAATGTGTTATGTTAAAAGCCAGTATGATTAATCATACGTGTCCATAAATGATTAATTATTGCATGCATACATTACAAAACATATGTTCTGTTCAGAAATAAAGCACATATTTACTTAACTATCACCTTTATTAACAAGTTGTGAGACTCTTTATGTATACGATCACGAAAAGTACGAAGCACTTATTTAAACAATATGATAAAAAAAAGACAATGGGTTTATAAGCGCCTGCCCTCCAATCTTATATTATAACTTTGTGGTATAAATATAGAAGCCAGTAGGATCAGCAGGACTTCAACTAGCCTGAGCTACCACAATCACAATGAATGCTAGTTTAACTAACAATAGTTAAGCGACAGTAAGGACCAGTGGATTAGAGTAATTTTGCCTTTTTTGTAGCTCTCTAATGTACTTTGAATCCAGCAAAGATTATATTCTGATATGTATGTATGTGTAGTTTGGGCAGAGCTAAAAGCATGTGGGAGTGTAGTAAAAATAAGACATGAGAAGACATTTGTTGTCAAATGTGGGCAAAGATATTGTTCATCAAATGCAGTGGAAAATATATATATTCCAATGTCTAGTGTAAAGTCTTCACACATAAGTAGAGGCTGTTTCTGCCACAAAGGGATCCCATTCCCTTTTTATTAAGGCTGATTAAAAAAAATAGATTCACTGATCACTATTGATTAATACGATATCTATTAAAAAATTTGATTTTTCCTGTCGACTACGCACTACATCTCGCAACCCGGATAGATATTTCTAATATGTCTTTTATGTTGTTTTAATTTTTATTCAACCAATTTTATGGTTACACTTGTTCAGCCATTTTTGTGGTTATCATTTCATTGTCAAATCGACATTTTCAAAACAGGGCTACTAACTGTCATTTTTATAGATGTGAGAATTTAAATAAACCCTTTAAATTCTTTTATTCCTAAAGTCATGACTCTCCTTCTATCTCTGTTCCTTATACACACACACATTTCACAACAGTTGCAGTTATTCATGTTATTCATGTGCAGAACGTGTTTTAATGTAGATAGACAATACTATAATGTTGGATTGGATTAATTATAAAATTAACACTTATTGGAAAAGTTTAATGTCCACAGGTAATATTGCAGTACAGTCCATCAACATAGGGATATCCTCCACTCAAGTCAATTTATAACCAAGCCAAATTAGTATTATCACAAAGGAATCTGTAAACAAATCAATATCGAAACGGATCGGATCGAGTATTGAATCGGATCCTGATCTTGTTAATCGGAATCGAACTGATTCACAAAATAAATAGGCAACAATGCCCAGCCCTACTATTAATACCCTTGATTTCAGTAAAAATGTTAGATTAGCAAATGTGTACTGACTTTTGGACACATATTGTAGCTGGGAATGTTTCTGCCAAGTGAGTTATCTAGAGTTTCTTGATCAAGTTTTCCCAACCTTATGCTGTTGTGTCACAAAATTTGTTTAATGTGTGCATTTTTTCCGATTGAATCTTGCAGAAGCCATTTATTCTCTTTTCAAAAGTCTGAGTCATTTGGAAAATCTTGATTGTGTCAAGAAGCCTCTAGACAACCACACATTGCATGTGTATTGTCACTCCCATTAACACACTTTCTGACTCAGAGTCTCTTTTATCTCAGGTTTTCTCAAGGCTTACTTCAGTAGCATTTATTCAGTGGTAGTAATGTTCATTTACACTGTGTTTCAGTGTTTAAACATGCGGCTGTTTGTGTAAACAATGTGTGCATGAAAGAAAGGAAGGAAAAAATCCATAACCTTCTCAGAACTCCAAGGCATTTGTAGCTCATCCTGTTTGAGGCCAATCAATTCAGCATGCAAACATCCCATGTTCAATGCCACTTTTTGAAATGAAGTGACCTACTTCCGCTATTTTTTCCATCTTTTCTCACCTTGGTCTTAACATGTATATTAAATTAATGGTCATGCAATTACATCAGTACGTCTCATAACTGTTTTTAAACGTCTTTGGCCTGGGGTAAGATGTAGTAACTTTCTCTTGAGAAAATTTTGCAACGTCTCTTTGATTTTCATTATTTCCATTTCATTTTTATGAAAGCACAGCTGTGTGAAGTTTGTAGAACTAGACACAGTAGCAGATTATTATTAACTATTAACTAAATTATTAACACATGGCACATATTATGGTTGCATTTAGCAGGATTGTTGCCAGTATTTTGTGCAGCTTGCTCAACTTTTCACCAAATGCTATGAAAGAGCAAATTCAAGAGCAGAGCCTTTTAACCTTTAGGAACTGCTGCCTTACAGCACATGTCTCCATCACTCGGGGCTCACAATGAAAGAGTGAGCAGATTCCAGCACACCTCTGACAACCACTCTGCCCCCTGTGTGTTCTCCCAGCTGCTGTTTGCCCTGCTATCACTAATGTTTAGAGCTGTCCTCAAGTGCGAGTGTGTGTGTGTGTGTGTGTGTGCGCGCGCCTGTGTGTGTGTGGGGGGGGTTGCAGCAGATTCATTTAACTTTTGGTCCTTGTATCCTTCTGTCATTCCAAACATGCACTGTACACACTCTTTTGTGGTCTCTGTGTTTGGCTCCTCACATGGCAACAACCTGAATTACTGACCACTGCTATTATGTATTGAATAAAGTAGTATTATTTTTTTTTGCAAACAAGTCACAAAACTTTCATTTTTAAAGACATGGGTAAGGATAAAAAGGCTATGAATGTATGAATGTATGAATGAATGAATGAATGGTATACACGGTATAAAATGTATAAAATTTATTAAAGGTATAAAAAGAGTGTTAGTATGACAGAGGGCACAAGTGAGCTCAGGAATCAGCAGGCACAGTGAGGCAGAAAATACAAATCTAGGTGTCAAGAATGAGGACGCCTTACTCTATTCTGCCGGGTTTATCAGAATTTCAAAGTCTGCAGAATGTGCAGTCAGCACCTATTATATCTAGCTGGGCACTAACACTCTGAGGCTAACATCTTACACACAATACAAAAGTCTGATGGAGCAATATTCTTTTGGGGTCCTTGAATTCCTAGCAATGCATTTGATCTTAAGCCAAACAGCCTGTATAAAATATATTTTCCATTTTGTGCTTCCAAAACTTCATGATGTCACACATGGAAGCAGGTAAAGCTGGCCAGGGGAATCTTCTCTGCTCTTTTGTTCATGCTCTCCAAAAGAAGAGGAAGCAGCATCAGTTTCATAATCCCATTGTGATGATGTCATGGACAGGTGTAAGTGACACTGTTTTGCTGGCCTGGTTTCATCCTGGTGGCTTTGTCCGCCGTGCACAGGAAACGCAAAGACGACAGAGGTCCCCATGGACAGGAGCATGCCTGCTTTACCTGCTTTATTGCAGACCTGCAGTCCCACACACACACACACCGCGAAAAGCCTGCTCTGTGTGGCTGTGGTCAGGGCTTTGTGCGGCAGAGCTGGAGGGGAGACAGTCCCAAGTCCCCACTGCTCTCATCTTACTGAAGCCTTTGGAAACCAGCATCATGTGACCCTGCTGAAGGTAGAAGTCCACTTCATCGAGGGTGGGAAGAAAGAGAAAGAAAAACAGAGATCACGTTCTTAGTGGCAACACTATACAAAATATACAAATAATGTTTTTTTGGCTGCGGCATATGGTTCGAGGGATAAGTTTAAATGGCATCTCTAAGGAATCTTTACATTAAGTGGAGATTCGTTGAACTTTCTAAAACATCTCCTGAACAACCCGTTTTTTTAAAGAAACGTTTGATGAAACGTTTTTAAGGAACCTAAAGTGCCTCTTTTATGCCATTGCATAAAAATGCAAATCCATATGTTTGACACTCCATAAATCTTCATTTTGACTCGTTCATTCTTTCTTAAGACAATAAGAGTGTTTTGTTTCTGCACAGCAGAAGGTGATACAGGTATGTGTTAAAGAGAAAGGCCAAGTCTTCATTAACAAACACACTGTAGCTACAAACATGTTGGAGGAGGTCAGAGCAGGAAGCAGGTAGAATCCTGTGCATTACATTTATATTTCATTCATTCAATTTCAGATCAAAGGAGGAAAAGCACCAAATAAAGTTATCTGCAAATAGTCCACTGCCCAATAGTGTAAATAGGATGAAGACTGGTGGTTTAGTTTGAGTTTTCCAAAGATAGACAATCAGGAACATAAATAAATATGAATAATTATCACATGGGTGTTTGTTATGCAACATCTTTTTGTCACTTGCTTGACATCGTGATTTAGATCAGAATTTGAACTCCGAGGGCATCTACCAAAAATTCTGTTGACCAGACAAGTTAAGGGATGTTAGGGAGACTGCAATTTCCAGTTTCTTTTTATACATAAAATGACATGGAACCAACAAAAAAACAAGTAATAAACCAAATGCATAAGTTACAGATATTAAATCATTTATGGTAAAAGTGACATCAAAAGTATTTTTTTACCAAATGCAAAACATGAGTTTAAATATCAAAGAATTATATTAGACCAAAATTATTTGAAACATGAATATTTTCAATATTTTCAACTTGCCTGTAAAGTGGTGACAGCCCAAAGGCATACACAAATTACATTGTTTTAGTTCCATCAACTAAAACACGTGCTACACATTTCTGAAGCAATTTAGTTATTTATGCAGCAATGTTTCCCAACTCTGCCTTATATTTAACTAAGTGTGTGGCTCCCTCACCTGCTCCATTAATTTATTTCCTTTATTCCCACTGTAACTTGTTTCATAAACCGGATGAGCCGTCTTTATGACAAAATTGTGTAGATAAAATGTGCTCTTCTTTTTTAAGTCAGCATACCATGAGGAACTCCTGCACAAAGCATTAACCTGTTATGATGAGCTCATCGGGATCAAGTGGCAGGAGGTTTAACATCACCTTCCTTGAAATATAGAACACACTGCACAGTGTGAAACATAGCTTGTATACATTGCATGTTGGTGGAACATACTCTACCAATATACATTCCAACACTTGTTTCACAGGTGCTGGATGTAACTAAGATGTGAATGCGGCATTCTGCTGTTTAGTGAATATAAACACAGAAATAACCCTGAACAAAATGTACACTACCTTCATTTTTGTTTAGATTGTATTTCAAAACTTGTGCTAACTTTTGAGAAACTAAAACAAACGCTTTGCACACGTTAAATGTAGTTCCACCGATGATAACATGACAAATCCCTCGTCATTTTATAAAGCTAAATATTTTGCATATATCATAATGGGTCATCAGGCCTGAAAACATAAGTACTACTAAAATGAAAGGAGTTTCCCGTTGGACAAGATATGCTTACAGTACAAGATAGTACTTACTGGGAAAATAACTGCAGCAGACTTCACTTTTTGTCATCTTACAACATTTATTTGTGAAACGAACAGTGACAAAATGGCTCAGAAGCATGATGTGCCCCAGTTCAGGGTGAATGCTACATTGAAAAGCTATGCTACAATCCTGATTGCAAACATGAGCAAATCAAACAAGAGATGAAACATAAATAAATAAAATTAAAAGGTGCTTTACAATATATTTTTTCAATATTTACAAAAACAGTTAAGTCTGAAGCCAGTCTCATTTTCTTTTCTCTGAATGCTTAAATGCCCCCCATGACATGTTGATTAGTCCATTTTCTCCTAATTTTCACCAAGCTGTTGTAATTTTTGACTCAGCTGTGAAATCCCCAGTTTCTCTCCCAGGTGCTTTCCCTTGCTAAAATGTCCCCCCTATAATAACTTGTTAAACCAGTTAAAGGACATTCAGTTGGTTATTAAAAGTCTAATTAATCGCAATAGGGAACAGCAAAGGATAAAGTGGCATGCATGAAGAGCAGGAAACATTTCTGGTAACATTTCTTTAAGCGACGAAAGCTCTTTCCAGGGGTTTCTGTCAGCAAATGATTGCAATACAAAATATTTTGAGATTCAGGCTCATGGGAAAAATAGAAACCCTTGGCCTCACGTGACTGTTGGGCTGTTAACCAACAGGAAAAGAAAAAATACCATTTTCAACACCTGCAGGTCAAACACAGTGTAGTCCTATGGTAGAGACCGTCTTGAGTTACAGGAGTAGTTGTGCATCACACAGACCAGTGTCTTCATTGTCTAAAACAACATAGATTCTGCTACATTTCTTCTTTTTCTGGTGCATATTCTTCAGCAATTTCTCAAGCCAGGACCAATGGACAACAAAGCAACAGTCCTGAGAAGTCGGCGTTTTTGTCTTGACCACGCGAGTCTCCTTCCTTCACTCAGGACATACTTTGGACGTTCCAGCCACGGACAGGGCAGTCCTCTTTTCTCCTAAACAGTGTGATGGCCTGGAAAAAAAAAGGAGAAATCAGTAGTGTTTAAACTGGACACGAGCGCTACAGAACCTGTCGGCTGGAGTAGAGCTGAAAGTCATACTCCCTCCTGCCTCCGTCACGATTCCTGTAGCGTTTCCCGCCACAGTGACGCGCGCGCTCCCCTCCCCCAATCAGATCCCACCACACCTAGCCGGTCGCTATGGCGCCGAGATCGAGTCGCTTCTCTCTGATAAACAACAACCCGAGCTCAGACACGACGACCAGATACTACACACTAAACTACCACAAAACACCAGATAATACACCACAGACTATCACACACTAAACTACAGACACCAAATACTACATTACAGACAACCCCCCTCCAATCAACACCTTCTACATACCGTCATCGTATTATTTTCCGTGGTGTTTGCTCCTCGGCTGCAGAAACGCTTGGCTTTCTGCTGCTGCTCTCACGGAACACTCCTCCTTCGCTGTTCCTTCGTTTACCGTAAAAGTCTAAAATAGAAAAAAAATTACTTTAGCTTCCTAGAAGCAGTATAAATAGATTGTTTATCGATCTGTTTTCAGTCTTACCTGTCATTCGAGTGGTGGTCAGTGGTGAGGGTCTTTTCCTGGGCACTGTTCTGCAGGTCACTTTTCCAGAACTGGGTAAGTTGGGTTGGGTCACATTTTCTGGAAGGAGGCAGCTCTCCTTGCAGCTCCCACCATCACTCTGAATCGCGTCCTCCCTCTCCTCTAGAGCACTGTTTTTCCCCACTCGGTCACACTCCTGGTAGAAAGCGAGGGACATTTCTCCAGGCGTTTCCTCCCACTCGTACTGACCAAGCAGAGGCACTCCGTCGCTGAAGTTGAAGTTCCACCTCCTCTGGTCCCTCTCAGCGATTTCACGAAGCTTCACCTTCATTTCTCGGTTCAACTCTTCGTGGTCTACTGGTCCGAACAGGCTGCGACAGACCCGTGAGCGTGGCGGCGTGTCCCTGTGGACCAGGGGGAAGGTCCTGGAGGAGGCCAGGGTCCCTAAAAAATTGCTGCTGGAAAACTCAACCTTGGACATCGCTGCGTCTCAAACCCAAAAAAACCGAGTCCAAAACAAATATACAAGCTGCAAAGGGACAGGAAACGTGCGCTAAGACCACTAAGAAGCGTGCCCACGGTCTACAAACTACACATCGGCCCACACCTCCGTGCTTACTCTGAAGGATTGTGATTTAAAGTCCCCTCGGCTCTGCAGGTACGTGTTGTCCCCCATGGGCTCCTCCCTCTCGGCCAGACCTCGCTTCCTACACACTCATTGGTCCTCCGCTCATTCCCCTTCGACAGAGTCCCACCTCAACCGCGCTCATTGGTCCGCCGCTGCTCAGGGCGGTGCCAGGGAGTGAGAGACTTGTGATTTGTGTTTGAGATGAGGGGGGTATGGAGGTCCGTTTGAAGCTGCTGAATTGTTGAGCAGCCCCTTTTTTGCAAGCAGCTATGTTATAGCTCAGCCCTTCCCCCTCTCTCCCCTTAGGCGGAGTTTGCAACCGGTTAACCACAACAGGGCAGATGAGTAGTGTTCAGTAACACTGGGGTTAGTGGTTTAAATCCACGCACGCCCGGAGTGTTTGATAACCAAACGTATTTAAATAGTAAACACGTGGCTTAAACGGCGTGTGGTGGAACATTTTCAGTCAAAGAACTATTGTGTTTCTTTAAGGAATATATATATATATATAAATATATATATATATATATTCACTAGTATGAATGCCTCTACCTCCTTCTTTGTTAGTCCCAATGAGACTTTGCACGTGTCTAGTGTCTATGATTTCAGATCCATAACTTCTTATTAAAACATCTATAGACTTTAATGTATACCACAGCACCCTCTGTGGATGGGTTTTGGTGCCTCGGAAAAAACTGAACAAGTTCGCCCTCTAGAGGTTTTGTGGCGTGTTAACACCTACACCTCTGCATCTACTTACACGATATGAACAATAGTATTGGGACACAAAATCATAATCCTTCAACATACCAAGACGTTTTAGACAGAGCCATGTTTCCATATGTTTGGACACATTTTTGGCCCTTTTCTACTCCAGCATGATTTCAGCGTGCCCCGGTGCACAAAGCAAGCTCCATAAAGACATGGTTGGGTAATTTTGGTGTGGAAGAACTTGACTGGCCCACACAGAAGCCGAACCTAAATCTCATTCAATACTTTTGGGATGAACTGCAATGAAGATTGTGAGCCAGGCCTTCTCGCCCAAAATAAGCCAGGCCTTCTCAACCTAATAAATGCTCTACAAAATGAATGGACACATACTCCAACAGAAACTCCAAAATCTTGTGAAAAGCCTTCTAAGAAAAGTGCAAGCTGCAAATTGCAATAATATGTGGTTTTTGCAAACACATTAAACATGAGGAAAGGTTCACAAATTTACACAGCTGCAGTGCAATTTTTATTTTAAATCTCAACTTTAACATTAATGTAGTCAACTGAAATGTAAAACCAAAGCTATTTGCCACTGCCAGGGCATTTATGTTTGATCTAATTTGTTATAGAAAAACCAAGCTGCATGGGCTCCAGAAGCATTACAGCAGCCATAGACAGTGCTGTGAAAAAGTATTTGCTCTCTTTCTGATTTCTTATTTTTTTGCATATTTGTTACACTTAATAAGAATAATTATAGTAATAATAATAATAATAATAATAATAATAGTAATAATAACATTTATTTATATAATGCCTTTCCAGAGCTCAATGACACTTCACATTTACTATGAGTCAAAACAGTCAACAAACAAACAGAGGACTTGCAGAGGACAGATGGGATCAGGTGTAACATTCGGTAAACAAGTGATTTTTGAGTAAAGATTTGAATTCAGAGATGTTGTTGACAGAATGGAGACAGTGTGGTAGAGAGTTCAAAAGTTTGGGAGCAATAACACTGAATGATCTGCCGCCAACTGAAGAGAGGCTGTACCAAGGGAAAACAAAAAAGCCAGAATCGGAGGAAAATAGTGAACGAGTCAGAATGTAGGGGGCAAACAGATTACGGAGGTAGGTGGGAGCTAATCCATTTATAGATTTGAAGATGAGAAGAATTTTGAATTTGATACGGTAGACAACCGGGAGCCAATGGAGATCAGACAGGATTGGGTTTATATGAGCAGAGCGCTTGGAATGAGTGAGTATCCTAGCTGCAGAGTTTTTAATATATTGGAATCTAGAGATGGAGCTGGCAGGTAGACCAATGAAAAGGGCATTACAGTAATCGAGGCGTGATGAGACAAATGCATGGATG
>JBBKCR010186269.1:0-13973 GCA_037577295.1 Ladigesia roloffi | reverse complement strand
CAGGCGGCTCAAAATCCCGAAGGATTCTAAAATTCCAGCTGGATGTGGGACGCAGGTCTCAGAAACAGGACATGTCCAGGAAAAAGAAGACGTCCCCCTACTCTTCTCTCTGTCTAACTACAAGAAGTGAAACATTTTGCAGGACGTTTCTCCTCTGCTGGTCTTGTGGTGATTTTGGCGAATTTATATGAAGGGAGAAAAATATATCTATTTCCGGTTTAAAATGCATTGCATGGTGTTACTGACATTTGTACCGAGCAAAATTACTTTTATTTGTTCTGTTACATACAGACTTACAATAAGCAGTTTTTTTTTTACCATTTATCACTGACTGAACCAAACCTATGAATTAGGTTGCAGTGTAGTTGACAGTTGTAAGTTTTGATCTGTAATGTTCTGTAATGCCTTACATCACCGCATTGCAGCAAAAACCAATGCATTACAGTAAATAGTTACTTTTGTAATGCGTAACTCCCAACACTGAATACGATACATTTCATTTTCCCTCTCAGTGAAATTTGGACTCTGTAGCTGTGCTGATGACCACAATGACATTACAACCTCACCCATACTCACACCAACATAACAAAACAGTATTACACACATCCCATAACATATCACATACATCCATTCATCCAAAAATCATGCTAATTACCATAACAAGAACACTCTTAATTCCTGCACACACTTGGGCCTCAAGCAGCAGTTACTAAAGTGAAGCCTGAATCCAACACATTCACAATATTTTCCCCTTCCAGACCTGACCCAAGCTGACCAGGCCTGATCAGTATTCCTAAATGTGAAATCCTAAGCCCTCTTGAGCCCAAACCCCTAATCGCTCACACATAGAAACAACAGAGATGGACATTGTTTTTCATAATTTGGCTTTGTTATGAAGCACTGAATTGAGATAAACTAATATTTACATATTTGTTCTTCACTCTCAGCATTAATTGTGCAATTTGTGAAATTATTAGCAGAGAACAGCATCCAGTCTGCAATTTTTGTTATTCTTATTCTTCAAGAATTATTATTCTTGAAGAATTAGCATAGCTAAAAATCACATTTAGAGAGTTTTCCTCTTTCTAATAGACCAACAGCTTTCCATTACCAATATTTCATTTCAGTATGGGTCAAAGCAGTGTGTTGATGCATTTTTACTAATGCTGTCAAGCGATTAAAATCTGCCCACATTGATCTAATTAATTACATGGTGCGGCGATTAATTAGTCATACATACAGACTTACATTAAGCAGTTTTGTTTTACCATTTATTATTAAATACAAGCCTATAACTTAGGCTACAATTGTCATGACATTTTTATCACTGATTGAACCAAACCTATGAATTAGTTTTGATACACTACGTCTCCCAGCTCACTCTCGCACACACTCCGGCCACAGCGCTGAGATTCCGCCCCTCTGGAGGTCTGGATGGAGAAAGCTAATGTGACTACTTCCAGGCCAATTTTCCCTCTCCTGCTGCCTCTAGCTCGACCAACAGCTCTCTTACAGACACTGCGAACAAGTTCACCACTGTCACACATTTTCCCGGTGGGCAAAATGTTGAAATAAACTTGTTTGTGCTTTGTGTTCACTTTCGCTTCGCACGGCCACACAGCTGCGGAACCGGGAGACCGAGTGTCTTTTCCAAAAGGCAAATATTCCCCTTCAGAGTCAGAATTGGCATAAAACATTCACAAGACATCCCGGACAACAAGCGTTTCTTTCTTCCAAATCTCACAAACTTACTCGCGTGCTGTGAACTGAACAGTGCTCTCTGGCTGCTCACGCAGAAGTGATCCGGGACTCGCTGCTCCTGCTGTTTATTGGAAACTTTGAAGGGAAGATGACGTAAAGCGTTAATTGCGTTATTTTTTCCTGTGATTAATTAATCTAATTGACGTGTTAAAAGCCCAGCCCTAATTTTTACACCAACATATTCCGTGACTGTGGACTTCTACTCTTTGCCAGCCTCTTAGCTCTATTTCAACACTGACAAAAATCTTGGAAAAGTGGGAAATTGTGCATGTTTCATATTTTGCCACAAATTATTCATGGTGCTTCGAACCATTTTTGGTTCCTTGCGAACTTTTCAGTGATGTTTTTTAAGGGAACCATTTTGTGGGTGGGTAAAGGACCTCTCAAATAACCCTTTTAAGACTTTACATTTTTAAAGGTACTTGAAAGAAAGCTTCGAAGGTTTTAGGGATTATGGCTCGCAGTACAATAGTTGGTTTCTAAAATACTGTTCAAATAATGTCTCTTAAATTGTTTTTGTTAATGAGACATTGGAGGGTGAAGGACCTTTCCTGCTGTATGAGGTTCCCTTAAAGGTTCCCTTATTTTCATAAAGGAGCTTTAAATGATGCCACGGTTCTTTACGAAAAGGTTCTCTTGTGGCATTCCTCAAAGAAAACTTGGCAGGGTGTCCTTTGTTTAAGAATATAACATTGTAACAGTAGAACTAGGAGTACTCATGCTCTCTCTTATATATACACACACACACATACACACACACACACACACCAGCTGTTCATCCACTACCAGCCAGCCTGTGCTCACGCACTCTCTCTAACCTGCGAAAGTTTCCAAGAAGGCTGCTTCCAAAAATGAGGTTTCCTAGAAGAGCGCTCGGTGCTGGGTAAAAGACGGAGGCTGGTTGGAGCTCAGAACAGATGTAAATTCTGGTAAACCGAGCTAGGTGACACTGATTTGCCTGACAGGTTGTTAATTGCTGAGCTCACCCAGCTAAACAGGATGTGCTTGGAACAGAAAAGTGAGTGCAGCCGTGTGAAATTCTCAACGATCAGAATGTTCACTTTGAGTCACAGGATGTCAGTGTGTCGGAGGTTTCACCTCCTTTTTACAGACAAGATGCTAATACACACAAATACTGGGTCTTTTTCCACATGAAGGACACTTATATACACACACACACACTTGCGCACACACACATGAGCAGGTCTGGTCTGAAAAGATGAAAGGACAGAAGGAAGGATGAGATGAAATATAAACCATCGTAATCTCTATATTTAGTCTGTTTCCATTCATTCCAACCACCAATCCAGACCACAAACAATCACAAGCGAAATTTTTAGGTTTATTTCACAGCAACTAACCCTGAGAATGCCAGACTGATGTAACCAATGTTTCCTTCTTTGAAACTTCAATATTAGCCTTCACTTATAAAGATGTAGACTTGGATTAAGTCTAATTTTAGACTAAACTGAAGTTATATTGATTCATGATTGACAGTCCTTTGTATTTCTTTGTAGATTAGACCTAACTTGGGTTTCTGAAGCTACTCCTAAATGTTTTTGATTTGTTATAATTTTGCAAACAGTTAAACAAACAAACAAACAAACAAACAAACAAACAACCAAATAACAACATCAAGACACTGATATTAACATCAATGACTCAAGGACTTAGAAAAATATGATTTTAACACATATAAATCAGTCTAAAACCAGTGTTTTTCCTCCTACAAACTCGCTCTTTGCTGCTCTTTCATTTGGCACAACGTCACTTGGTCACTATCTGGACCCCCTCCTCTGGGTGGGGACTATCTTGAAAGTTCTCTTGCGTTTAAAGGTCTTGTGTTTTTTAGGTTTGTCTCTAGATCTAAAATAAAAGGAATGTGGGCATTTTTGTTCATTGAGGGCGTTTGGGTGTGATTCCATTTTTGAAAGCCCAGTGTTGGTGATTATTCTTACATGTTTTTAAATTAAACGCCAAACAATGCTCAGCATAATATCTGACACCTTAAACACCAGCACTAACCCGGGGGAACCTCCGTATGAGGAGTTTGGCTGTATGACTACGATTTAAAACTACTTGTGTTTAGAGTATGGATCTGTGTCTCTCGCATACTAAGGGTTAAAGGTTTGTGAGGAAATTCTGCCTAAAGATTCAATATCGTTTTTTCCTATAACCACACATTCAAGCAAAACCCATTTAGGAATGTAGAATAAACAGTTTAATTCAAACCCTACCCAACTGGTATCATGGATTATGCACAATAACATCACTTTAATAGCATAAAGGGGGGGTTGTTGTGTGCTTATTGCTTGTTAGTATTGTGTATTTGTTCAGGTCTTGGCACAGAACTATTTTCCCATGGTTCACAACATCTCAATCACAAGGACACAAGGGGGAATTAGTTCAAGATTTGCAATCTGAGTGATCCTCCACCCTGGCACCATTCTCTCTCTCTGTCTCTCTAATACTCTGGAAACGTCTTGTGATGATGAAGGATCATTGGCCGAGGAAGGCGAGGAAGTGGCACGGCCTCTAGGGATGCCGCAATGTTTATAACTCAGGAGCATCTCAAATTAAAGCAAAGTGCTAGACGTATTAGCACAACCCTGCAGTCACACTGTCTGAGTCATGTCTCAAGAAAGACACAGAAAAAGAGGTCAACTTATGGGAATTTGGATCTGAAGCAAGGAAAACCCTAACTAGTGCAGAGAATGGGAGGTCTCCAGGCTGGGAAGTGATATTCTGTGGTGTTATTTAGAAGGTTTATCACTTAAAAAAAGATTTTTTACACCATTCGACACCCATGTAAACAATCTACTATTTCTTCAGTCTACTAAGTTCTTCAGTTGACCAGTACCTCCTGTCTCTCCAGTCAAATCAACAGCCCAGACCCAGAGAAACCATGCCGCCGAGTCCAAACATTTTAATGTTAAAACGTATGGGCCACTTATGATGATTCAGCATGTTGTTTTGCTTCAGTGGCTTTTATGCTGACCCAGACTGACCTGAGTGTGATTGTAACATCTGACGTCTCTCTAGACATATTGCTACATAATCAGAAACTTCAAAAGTCTCTGTTATCGTCTCTGAAACCCACAGCAGTTTTAACCCCAGAGAAACAGATGATTGGGTCCACATGACTTTATCTCTGACTTATTAAAAAAGGTTTTCCACTAACCTAAAATGCAGCTGAATGCCTATGACATGTTTCGTACTTTAAGTTTGCTTAATCAGTCTTTGCTTTGGAGCTATGAGGTTCAAGCAGCGGACATCCTGATCAGACCTTATTCCTTTGGACCTATCAAGCCTCAAACCCCAGACCCATTGAGGCATGGACTCCACGAGACCTCTGAAGTTCTGCAAAAAGACATGAACTGAAGATTGTGCAGGCTAAGAGGTGGGGCCCTTCAAGCTACAGATCAGACTGGCTTGTAAAGTGGCTTTTTTGTCACTAGTGAACACACCAGAGCAAGCACACAGTGTGAACAGTGGGAAAACTGTTCTAATTAACCCACATTCCCGAGTGAAGCAGCAGGAAGCCAGGAACACAGCACCTAGGGAGCAGTGTGTGTGTACTAACTTACCTCACTGGGATTTGAACCAAATGGCTTCTGATCATCAGCTGCCCCTGGGAGTTATGGGTAATATTTGTCCAGAACATCCCGTAAGTGCTCGCTTGGACTGAAATCTAATTTTTCATGGCTCTGTGGGATCAGACTAGTTTTACTCTCTCTCCCATGTACCTCCTGCGTTGGACCATTTTTGGTACAGACTAACTGACAGACAGGGAAAACCCAAGACCAGCTATTTTGGAGACCTTACCCAGTTTTATATCCATCACAATTTCCCCAGTTTTCTTGCTCATTTTTCCTGATTCCAACACATCAGTGTGCGCTCCTAAAACGGATTAGTCCTTATCTTAAAGCCAAGAGTGCCCAGAGGATTTTCTTTCTGTGTTCAGCTATGCAACGGCATGTGCAGATTGTTGAAATGAGCTGCTTTAAGGGTCGTTGCTATCTTGGCTTTGATATCCATCACCTAATACATTTCAAGCAAAGTGTGGGAGCGACCGGCCCCACAAGCTTGTTGGGGTCTACACTCACTTCTTTTCACTTTAGGGTCAGATACACACAGCAAGAGCGCACTGACATTCCAAACAAAATGACCTGCTACGGCAAGCTGCTAGGACTCAAAGGGCTGAGCAAACACACTCTTATTTTAACACCACAGTACAGCAGATGTGGACAGATGCTCGGTTGAAAGATACTAGCCATAACCAAATGATGTGTAATTCTCCATTCTTTGCCTTTGTCCCATTTAACTCATTACAGTCTGTTTTCTGGATTTACTCTACTTATGGTAGTAGTGGTGAATATGAAATTATTCATACCCCTGGCAAATTCTTGATTGGAAATGACACAGGCGTCTCCCAGAAGATAAAAAAGCCGATGAACCAGAGGCATCATTGTGGAGAAAAAAATATTTCTTGTCTTTTATTTACATTTAAACAAAAAGTGGCATGTCCAACATTAGGCTTCCTTTTTGCAAACGGTCACAGTCTGTGGGAAAATACCAGCAGAGACATGCAAAAATCTTGTTAGCAGTAGTAGCCAAAAAAGGCTTTTCTTTGATTATTTAGAAGGATATGAATATTAAAATACAATTCTTTTTATTAAAATACAAATGAAAGCTGAGAAATATTGTATTTAAACTTCAGTATGTACATGATTGCTCCATCCTAAACTGTCCCTACCTCTTACCTATGCAATAACGAACCAGATATCATAAATTAGTCAAAAAACATTTATTCTGATGCTTAAACATTAACTGTCTTGCCACAAAATGAATATAGTTGAAGCAAAATCCCTTCCACATCAGCATTGTTATTGCACCTCTTCATTTTTACCATTATGGCGACCCAGCGACTTTCCTTTGCTCTGCATATGATGATATCATCGACAGCTCAGTTTCATAACTATTCATGGAGAACCCTTGAGAAATCACTACAGGACAAGAGGAGATTACAAAGCATGAGCGGCTGCATTTTTGCACGCCCAATAAGGGTTAAGAGTTGCCTCAAGATGTTGTTTATATGATTACCACAGGACCACAGTGTCTCATGTGTCTGAAGCCTCTGATGGCTGGAGGGATCCATTACTCCAGGATCAAAACCTTCGCCACCCACCATCGCACCAGAGCCCATTACCCCAGCAGGCCGTTTCCAGCATAAATCAGCCCGGATTCACCTGCAAATGTCAGGCCTTGTTGCAAATGTCACCTCATGCACATCATAACTGGTTACATCGGAGCCGCCAGCTCGGTGTTTGGTAGAAACAACGGCCCTGGAGAATGTGCAGAAACAAGGAACGGATGTCTGGCAGCAAGGGAAGAATGTACAATTTCATGGCCTGTTTCCCGCCATGTCAACCTCAGTGGATCGCAAGACGTGAAGAGGAAGACACTATGAAGCCACACCAAAGTCCCTCTCGCATGCCGCCTCTGTAATTCCATTCACAATTAAGAGCTTTAATTAGCTGCATCCTTTTATTTCATGCACAATGACCGCAAAAAACGTTCTGACTTTCACACGGCCAAGGATACCCAGAATTCCCCATCCGAGGCCGAGGGAACCGTCAACGCCGCCAACCACAGACTCTTTCATTCTCTCTTTTATCTGTCCACAACTCTCAAAGCAGCCTCAAACATTCCTGTCCAAACACCAGCTGAGCAAGTGTGCGATACAAATGTCAACGAAGCCCTCGAAGGCTATCACACACTGAAACAGACTCGGTTAGCTGGGGCCAGGACTGTGTTAAAGGAATGAATTCTATATTAAAGGAATAGGTCAACAGAAATTCAAATGTAACGCTTAGAACTTATTTGCAAAATCTGATTCCAACGAATGAAAATAGTGTATTAGAGCAAATGCCGGTAAAACTGGTGTTTGCTCCCTTACACTGTAAGTGTTTGCTGCTCTTTCGGTGGGTGCAACTCCCTTTGCAGGTTTTCCCCACACACTTGTGCGCAGAGACTTCCAAAGAACTTGTGTTTTTGTTGTTTTGTGACTTGTTTCTAAGTCCTTAAACATTTTTTGTTTTTTTAAGCCAGTAGCGGTTATTATTCTTATTTGTGTTTTAAACGCAAGTAACTTTTATTCTACGTAAAACAGGAACACCAAAAAAAACATGAGATCTAACCTGGGGAGAAAGTTGGAGAATTTGGGAGAATTCTTTGAAAAAAAAGTCGATAATTCAAAAATATCATTAATTGTTAGCTTAGCACATTTTCACCAATTAAACAACTATGCTGTATATAAAAAACAAAAAGATTCGATTAAATTCAGCATCAACTGGTATCATTTTCCCAATAGAGGCGTCGGAAGCATTTTTAATGTGAGGGCGATGCCTGGGGGGCATGGAGTGGGGTTTGGGCATGGGGTGGGGTTTTGACCTGGGGCGGGATTGCTGGTCCTTTTAGGGGGTGGGGGTGTTTGGAAACCCCTGTTGAATCTTGAATCTTTTGCTAAAAAATTCACTCAACTTAATCAATAGAATAACACACACACCTCTGGAAATCAGCTCTGGGTTATCATCCAACTCACCGCAAACAAATGAAGAGAATGGCAGGCTGCTTGGATCTCCAGTGGTGTGTATTGGTTAGGTGGAGTGGATTCTTTTGTGAAAGATTCAAGATTCAACAGCGCTAGTGAACTAATGATTTAGGTTAAATATGGGGGGGTTCCAAACTAATAATTATGAAATATGAAGGGGACACACCCTCTCTGAATGAATGCCGATGATGCCCATTGTACACGATTACCACAAAGCAGATTCAAACCTCCACTTTCTACCATTGTATCCTTGAGCAAGACACTCAGTTGCTCCTGGGGGACTGTTCCTGTAACTAATGATTGTAATTCAGGGGTCAGTGATTTAATGATTGCTCCAGGAAGAATGTCCCTGTAACTACTGATTGTCAGCCAAATGCCCCCTTTACCCTTTATCAGTGTGATGTGTTGCCCATTGAGGGAAGTGAACCTCATTCACCTGCCTAGAAGGCAGTTATACATACTATTAATGTTAACTCTGACTGGATACTGAAAAGTGATCAGGATCAACATAATTGCAATTGAACGATTAGGTTGTATATAAAAATTATTCGGAACTGTGTCAACCAAAAAATGGACCAGTATTTGGATCTGGACTGTAAAAGACAGCAATGTTTCTTAATTCGTCTTAATTAAATGTGTGATTTTATCATGAAAATAAAACTATTTCCACATATTACCTCATAATTCTCTATAATCCTCCAGTTGTGAGAGCGAGGGTGTTTGGATTAGGAAGCTTGGGAAAGACAGAACAATAGAGAAAGAGAGAGAGAGTGAGAAAGGAGGGTTCATTGAATAAACGGATGTCTTGCTGAAAAGCTAGGAGGCCTGGCTGTACGTGGGTGGTTTGGAAGGCGGACGTGTTATTAATTTTTCCTTCCTGAACTTGTGCTCCATTCGCATTGTGTTGGGGCAATCCTGATGCAACAAGGGGTGACTCAAGGTAGCCTGAGTCCAGAACTTCTCAGGTCAGTTGAGAACAGAGCTTTAATTATCCCTGAACCAAAGCTAATCATAGGAGGAACTTTCCATTTAATCCCAGACATAATCTCACAATTAAAAAATCTGACGATTTTTTGTTAAACGTTGTTTGCACAGATTTAATTGGGTGGGAACAAACTGAGAGAGCCAAGCACTTGCGTGTTTGAAAAGTGCAAAAATTCTCCCTCCTAGAGCATCTAAGTAAAACATGTAGACTGTACTAGATTCAGAACTCAAAGTCAAATGTAAACCAACAATGTGACATTTTCCACAATTTTGTACAAGCATTACGGAACACTGGCTAATTCACTTTAATAAGAAATTGCAAGACATTATTGGCATAAATAAATAATCATTAGCATTTGAACAGCTCAATTTTTCCAAAAAATCAATTTAGTTTTCAGGAAAATTACATTTTTTACCTACACCCACACATTTTGTTAATATTTAATTTATCCTTTTAAAATCAGTCTGAACATGTTGAACAATGATTGTTAAATCTGTATTTCCAAAAAGCTATAAATCCATCCATTTATTTCCTAAAACTTGATTGTTTATGTGCGTTATATGTGAACTCGTAACATATGACATCAGGGACTATGAATATAAATCAAAATAAGTGCAAATGCATTAAATAAATACAATTAAAAGTTATTTAGTCATACATTTAAAGTATATTATGGGTGGGGCTAAAGTGAATACGTTATTCAGAAAGGTACAAATAAGGTGTTTTTTATGAATATTTGTATTCATGTGGTTAGGGCACTCGCCCTGCAATCACAAAGTAGTGGATCGATCCCCAAGACCACTAGTCACCACTGATGTTCCCTGCGCATGATAACGTTTCCACATACCGCTCCTCGATACCGTCTCCACGCGCCGCTCCCCGGTACCGTCTCCACGCGCCGCTCCCCGGTACCGTCTCCACGCGCCGCTCCCCGGTACTGTCTCCACACGCCGCTCCCTGGTACTGTCTCCACACGCTGCTCCCCGGTACCCAGTTCTGATTGGCATTTGGCGTTTATCGCGTTTTGAAAAAGAGTCCTTCATTTGTTTGCCAAATGTTTCTTCCAATTTCTCATTGAACTGAAATTGCAATTTCTATACTACATGCATCTGGAGTCCCTAATTAATCTTAAGTGATATTTATGTATATACATAAAGACCATTGTTGGGATAGGTAAACATAGTATAGTGACGAATTTCCCTAGTTTGGATTAGACAATAGCCCAGCTTAGTACGGGAACATCAAAGGTTGCTACAGTTTCTCATTGGTTTGAATGAGCGTTCTGTCAGTGTTCTGTAAAATGTGTTCAGCCTCGCAACAGTAAATGAATGAGTAGCATTTGTGGGTCACTTTTGTTAGAACCTGTTTCAACCCTGCTTATTCCTTTATTCACCTCCAGTGTTACCAGTGTAAACGCTGGCTGAAATTTGAGAAACGATGGATGAACCTGGAATACAGCTCTGGGAAAAATAAGAGACCACTGCAATAAAATTTGCAATCTGCATCTCTATGAGTGTGAAAACCATCCCATGCCAGTGTCTGTTAAATTCCTACACAATCTCCTGATTCTGCTTTATGAGGGACTGGTTACTGATCACCTGAATCACATCTTATTTACTGAGGACATGTATTAAACTCTGCTGTAATCAACACTTTCCTCACAATGAGACCAGTTGGATGGAGAAACACTACTAGAAGTTCCTCAAAGGTCATTATTGCCATTTAGTTTGAGTGAATAAGATATGTTTTTCTTTTAATTATTCAAGTTCTGTAAACACTGCATTATTTATCTTATTCTGGTTTGTCTTTAAAGTACAAGAGGTTTATTCAGAAATGAGGAGAAATACTGTCAGCAGTTTTAAAAAACGAAGGCATCGCTGTTCAGTTCAACACTTACACCTATAAACGATTAAACCTGAGAAAATGAGCAGTGCTCATGGCTGTAGATCCCTGTTGAAATTGTTCAAGCTCTGCCTGTGAAGTCACTGGCCCAGTGCTGGGGAGGCTGAGGTTTAATGTGGGAACAGAGTGCTGCTGTTTTTGTGGAGGAGGTATCTGATCAAAAGCAACAGGATCTCTTTTATGTTCTTGTTTATTGTCTCATGCAGGTCAACCAAGTGAGTGAGGCAAATAACTGATGGAGGAAATATTTGCTCATTTTACACTGGTCTTCTTCTCTTCCTCTCTCTTTCTATCACTCTCTCCATCTCTTTCCACCTCTTTGTCTCTCCCCTCATCCTTCTGTTCCCTCCCTCCTCACATTCATGGGGTGCAGCATCCAAAATGTCGTCAGCATTTCTTTGTAGATGGCCAGGCCTGAAATAACACCAGGAGCTGATTAAAGTGAATAAAGGAATTGTTTGGCCAAACATCTCATTTACTCAGCTTTCCACTTATCCCAGATTTAGTGATCTGGAGCCCACTGCACCCAATCATAAGGTAAGATAAGGTAAGATACAAAATGGGAATATGTATATACTGATAGAAAATGACTGGACCAGTGCTGGCCAGATTTGTAGTGGATTTAGTAGTTCGTCCAGTGCTGATTGTGTTTTAGGCACTTTAGGTTTTACACACTGTGTATATTTACTGGCCACTTTATCAGAAACCCATCCTTGTACCCACACAGCTGGCATAAAGTTATACACCAAAGACTCCTGGTTCCTAAACCAGCCCGCTCCATGACAATTGTAGTGTTTTCCCTGCTCGCAACACACCATATCCAAATATCCAGCTGCTTCCCCAGCTGTTCTATAGTTAAAGAGGGTGTAGGAACACTAAAACATGCAGGGCAGGGGGGTCTCCGGGGCAGAGGCACTCTTCTGATAAGAAGATGCACCAGTTAGAAGACTAGTCTGTCAGCATCCTTGCTGCTATGGTTATTTACAGAACATACATGAAGACTGGCAGGTTGTCACTGAGATAAATTCATGTGTGAAAGAGACTAGCCGTGTGAGTGAGAGGTGACATGTGTGTGTGTGTGTGTGTGTGTGTGTGTGTGTGTGTGTGTGTGTGTGTGTATGTGTAGCTGTCACTGCATCATAAATAGATATACTTTAGTGTCAATGTCTAAAATACTGTCAGATACATGAAGGCTTTCACTTGGGTAAAATATGAACAAAACTGAAGTGAAATACATGGCAAATGATTATATTTAGTGACAAACAGTAATTATTTTACAACCACTCCAAAAACAAAAACTGAAGGTGAGAGCGTTATATATATATATATCCATCCATCTATCCATCCATCTTCTACCCCTTCTAGCCTATCCCAGCTACTATGGGCGAATGTGGGGTACACCCTGGACAGTCGCCAGCATGTCGCAGGGCCACACACTCACAGTCACACCTAGGGCAAATTTAGTGTGCTCAATCAACCTATCGCCAATCACGCAGGTTTTTTGTGGTGGGAGGAAACAGGAGTTCCCCACGTGGTCACAGGGAGAACATGCAAACATGAAAGACCCTGCGTACAACCCGGGAGTCAAACCTAGCACCTTCTTGTTGTGAGGCAACAGCGCTAACCCCTGCACCACCATATATATATATATATACTCAATCAGTTGGGTTTCTTTAAAGCTCTTAAACTTTTGCTCCTCCTAAAAAAACCCAGCAATGACAGAATGCGGTCAGATCTAGTAATTCATTTTTTCAGTGTCAGATTTCAAGAGGTACTCAACTATCAAATGTCATAACAGCGTTACAGGCTGAATTAGGATTGTTTGGAAATTCGGACCATGTGAAGGGTGTCAGCAGGTCACTATAGGGAGAAGGAGGCGAGTGTTAAAGTCAGATAGACATTCCTGCTGTGTCCAGGCCAGAGGAGTTGATGGAAATGAGTCAGGAGAATCTGAACTGGGTCTTCATTACCAGCTGCACAAGCTGACCTCACTACACAGCTGCTTTCCAGGGGAGGGGTAAAAGGGGGCTAGTTCAAGTAAAGAGCCTCTCTACTAAACACTCACACACACACACACACACACACACACACACACACACACACACACACACACATATATACATACACACACCTAACATACAGCATCAAAGTGTAATAAGCGCAGCAGGGAGGTAAGCCACAAACAATAACATGGTCGGACAGTCACACACACATGCACACACACACAAACATACACACAGATACACACACAGGACATCATCTCCAGCAAAAGGTCTGGAGTTCATATCCACAATAATCAGTGACAGCAAGCTTTGCTGAGTCTGTGAAAAAAGACATTACTGCTTTGGGATGAAAGGGCAGAGACAGAGAGAGAAGGGGGGGATAAGAGAGAAGGAGAGAGAGGAAAAGAGAGGGGGGAAAGAGTGAGAGAACGAGAGAGAGTGAGAAGAGATGAGAGAGCGAGAGAGAGGGAGAGAGAGAACAAGAGAGAAAGAAAGAGAGAGAGAGAGAGAGAGAGAGGAGGTTATTAGGTTACTGGGTTATTGGCTGTGTTTAGCATGTTAAAGTCAGGCCGACCCAAACAGAGGAGAAGAAACAGTTTCCCAGGTGTTTAAGTACAACTGCAGACTCGCTCACACACACGCAAATAAAAGCTTGCGTGCCTACATTCACGCTTTCATTACACACACACACACACACACACACACACAC
>JBBKCR010186244.1:0-13974 GCA_037577295.1 Ladigesia roloffi | reverse complement strand
AACCTTGTGTCTTTAGACTCTCTGCAGCCTGGCAGTAAAACATTTGTTCACATTTCTTTCATTTCATCTCCTCAGTGTGACCAAGAGAAGACATTTGGGTGACTCTGACTCAAGACTTAGGCATAGCACTACATCTCTGTTGTGTTTGAAAAAAACACACTTGTTGACAATTTAATGTATGTACATACTTTATTTGTGTGAAAATTACATAAACACTTAAATCCTGTATAAATACTTTTTACACATTAAATTACACATTCAATCTTGTTTCAGTGACACCAGACCATCACAAGGTGGGGTGGAACAGTCTGAATGAGCTCAGGTTCAGCTTCACTGTTATAAACCCAGATAGCACCTCCATTTGTTCTTTCTGCAGTGAGGACACTCTTAGTGTTCTGTTGTTCCTGGACGGGGCTGTTATGACACCCCTGTCCGAGGCATCGTGTCTTCAGGCTCCTTCTGACCCTGGAGCTGCTCCTTATGGCTGAAGGCTGGATCTCCTCTCTAGCTCCCACTGCGCTGCCACACGAGTACCGTAGATCACGAAACCCCAGGACAGCACCACGATGGCCAGCAGAATCTGACAGAAAAGAAAAGATATTTTATATTTGACCTCCAATGGGTCATTCTGTCAAAACCATCTCAGTCTAATCGCATTCATAATATTACTGCTACTACTACTACTACTACTACTAATAATAATAATAATAATAATAGTAATAATAACAATAATAAGTGATAAAAGTTACAAACAGAACACAAAGAAACAGTATGCAAAAAGAACCCTTCTAAACCACCCCTCTAAAAATAAGATCTGAAATCTGTTGTTGCTCTTACAGCTTGACAAATATATATGTTTTGTTATGTGAGCTTAAATCCAAAATAGGACATTCTTGAATGTCTACATTACAGATCACTGTTAGTCACTCTGCAGCATAAATGAAATGCCTGGATGCTGAAAAGTTCACTGACACACACACACACGTATATAGTTGTCCACACAGTGGATGTGGAGTAATGAAACACCAAAACGGTTTGGTGCCCAGGCTCACAATACTGAAAGTGAGATAGCCTTTGGAACAACAGTCAAATCTGTATAGGAAGACATGTTTTGAATGCATCTTAAGTTGGTCACATGCTTCATAATAAAGAAATACATATTTGTAATCAGGCTAAAAACAGTTTTAACGTGTCCAGGTGTTAGTTACTGCAGCGAAGATACATATATCTGAAACAATAAATCTAATTAAAATTCAACCTAATATAACATCTAAACTCAAAGAGCTAGGTCAAAGAACTGTTGGATTCTTCAAACTGGTCTAGGGCGAAACAACATGCGACAAAATGGTTCAGTTATGAGATGCTAGCGAGGGGAAGCACTTGATGACCAAACCAGCGTTTCACAGAAAGTTATAGAAATTCAAGATAAGAAAGAGAGGCGCCTTTTTATTCCGAGGGAAATTCTTTAGTATTGTATTACTGTACTTACTGAACACTGACCAATATGTCCTCCTAGACAATACTTTGACACTTTACAGACACTACGACACTTTATGCACACCACATTGCACATAATTGCATTTGCACAACACTCTTGGTCATCTATGTGACTACTACTCTACTTACTGTACTTATTCATATTCATATTTATTACATGCATAATTGTTTTTGCTTTTTATAATTTGTTTTTTGTACACCACTATTGCTTGGGTTGCTTGCACACAAGAATTTCACTCACATGTACTGTACCAGTTTACTGTAATGTGACGTGACAATAAAAGTGATTTGATTTGATTTATTTCTCAGTGCAACAAGAGAGAATAAAAGAGAATAAAGGAATAACAACTAACAATACAGCAACAAGAAGAACGTTTGTTAGCAGGAGACTCCTGTCATGAAACACTAAAAAACAGGTGTTTACCCATGTCTGCTCTAATAGTGAGCAGGTTTGGAGAGTGTTCCATCGGACAATAAAACGTTTATTGATCATTAGCCGCTATGCCAGCAGGCTAAACAGCTGTAGATAAAGAAACAATATGAAAGCTTGAAAAAAAAATACTTACAACTGAAAATATTCTGTCCAAGCAGCGTTGGCTGACATACATCATACCCACACGGGTCGATTTTTTAACACTTTAAAGAAGTTCAAAGTGGTTTTAAAGCCGGTAAACAACACAAAGCTAATCTGTTTGCTAGGACAACGGTCAGCAAACAGACAGTGCCTTCAGCGGACATGGTCGGAACTGCAGCCTCACTCTCAGGTGCCCCTGGTCTCGGAACAGTTTAATCTCAGTTAAACGAAACCGTTTGTAAAAATGTAACAGTTTGTAGAGTGGAATACTTGGACATATTGTCTTTAAATTGTCAAATACGCTGAAACAAAATGGGTTGGTTTTGGAGAGACTTTTACCTTTTATGCTGTAGAGAGTTTTCTCCTCCCGTGCTGCAGGAGGCTCTGTGAGTCTTTCTGTGAGTTTCGGTCTGTGGGTCTGTGGTTCTGAGGTTCTGTGTGTTTTGGTTCTGTTTTTTCCCTTTAATGCGGGTTCTGGGCCTGTTTCTGCCCGGTAGCCCCGGGAAGGGTCCCGCTGCGGTCCGAGGCATGGCAGCAGGCCCACAGGGGGCGAATCAGGGGCATTTTTGAGGTTTTATTCCGTGTCTGTGAGACAGAGGTGTTAGCACGCAGGCTAACTCTGACGGTAAGGGTGTGTTTTATATCCTGTAGAATGAATATATTAAAATATTAATCGAATATTAGAGTTTGTGTTTGATGGGTGATGATTGGGCCACCGATTGTGGGATGAATAATCCAAATAAACAGGAAGAAATGATGTACTTTAGGTCTAATGTTTTAATGTGTCATCATGCTGGGTTTTCTGGTTCTGAAGCGTGCGACAGCAGAACCTCTCTTCAGAGTCACCTTTTGCATTCTTCTCGTGAATTATAGTGCTTATTCAGCTCCATTTTTGGCAATAGTGATGGAACAGCCTTCCAAAGCTAAACTAAGGCGCATCGGTGACCAGGAGGCTGTGTAGTAATTTTCTGAACACAAAATGTGCTAGTGATTACAAAACCAGTTAATATTGGTTTATATATGTATTCGGAACTATAAACCTTTAAATATAGCTCACTGCGTTTTAGATTCCATCTCTAGCTCTCGACAAAATCAGGTCGCATTCTCCTCCTCTCCCTCCCTTTCTCTCCTGCTAGCTTATTTTGCCTGTCTTGAGCTGTGTCTGTATCTGAGACTCTTTACGCTGCTCTCCGAACAAGAAATTATGGATTTGATTAATTTGGTCTCCCAATGCAATTGACACCATCTTCTCGACGAGAAGCTTGGGTTCGGGGGCACCCAATTTTCGTGTAGGAACGTTTGGGGCTGGATACATGACGGATGAGTGGGAGAAGTGGCACTTCGTGTATCTGGCAGCTCTGGAGGACATTGAGGACATCTACCTATTCGGCATTATGATAACGGGGATCCTGCTGATTGGATTATGGTGGACCCTGGGTTATGGACAAATGAAGAAAGCGCTGACAGCTGGTCCACGCCCCATGAAGTTGGCCAGAATTATTTAATCTGCAGGAAGGGCAGTGGCTAATCAGACTCTGAATTATCAGAGGCAGTTGGATATCATCTTGGAGAAGCTTGTGTCTCTGCAAAGGGATCGGGTAAACCATGATGACCAGTGATGATATTAGATAGCATTCTATTGGAGTAACAGCTATCAATCTAAATTCAAGTTTTTTTTCTTCTCAGACTGCCCTTCAAGGACAGTATAAGTGGATTTTTTTTATCCACGCTTCCCTCTTGTTTTTTGTTTCCTTTGCCTCTTGACTGACCTGTCTATCCCCATGTATGTATTGTATTGTATGTTATGTTCGAAGAGGTCAAATTTCGCTGCGTGTAATAGTGAGGTGACCAATAAAAGAGATTCTGATTCTGATTCTAAACATAGATGCTGAAACCTTGTGTTGCTTAACGTCATTGTCCTTTACAGTCTAGTGAGGTTATATCCATTGCATTGATGTCTAGAGCTGCACAATATGGTGAAGACATGTGTATTGTCATTTTATTGCTACTGGTTTGCTTAAAATGAGTGATTTGTTGGATTATCTGGACCTGTGATTGGTCACCTTATTGGAAATACTGTAGCTGGTAATAGGGTCATTTACATTTTGCAGATTTCTGCAACATCAGTATTGTAAATATTTGGGTCGTCATATGTGTCATCTCTATTAGTTTGTTTACAAACAAAATTGAAATTAAGTTTCTTTAATCAAGATTGTCTGACTGAACATAAAATCCTTTGAAGAATATTTTTGTGTATTAACACTTAAATCAGATGTGTAAGATTGATCACAAGTGCCTTTTTCTGTATAATATAGTGTGTGGGAAATGTTTTTAATTTATTCTTTGTGTTGTGGCAGATGATGACGCCCACAAAGATGAAACTGCGCGTGAGGAAGAAGGAGAGTGGGTCGAAGTCCTCGCGGCGCCTCCTGGCCGAGACGTCGCCGGACTCCAAGTGCCCAATCTGCCTGGACCGCTTCAACAATGTGGCCTCCCTGGACCGCTGCCTGCACCGCTTCTGCTTCCACTGCATCCACGAGTGGTCCAAAAACAAGGCCGAGTGTCCTTTGTGCAAGCAGCCCTTCCGTTCTATCTTCCACTCCGTCAAGGCTGAGAACGACTTCAAGGAGTTTGTGCTGGCGCCTGTGGAGAACGGCCCAGCAGCGCCCCTGGCTGGGCAGGCAGAGGGTGGCACCGCCTCAGGTCGAGTCCGTCGGCCCAGGGCGACGAGAGGCGTGAATAGGCGAAATCGGAGGAACCAAAACCCCACGCTTACCGCCCCGTCACCAGATGTGAGGTTGGAGAGTTTGACGGCGGGTATGCAAGAGTCTGAGGACCAGGAACAAGGCGTCCATCACATGATGCTTCGTCTGACGGAGCGCCGACGATCGCAGGTCGAAGAGATCAGCCTTCGGCGGCTACGGGACCAAGATGTCGTGGCCTTCCGGCGGGCGCTCTACCGGACAGGAGTGCGGGTGCGGAGTGGAGGCTGGGACAGCAGCCGACAACGGGACGTCTCGGCCGCTCACCTGCGGCGTAACCCGACCTGCCTGCGGCGGCTGCTGCCGTGGCTCCAGCGCGAATTGACGGTGCTTTACGGTTCCCACGGCTCATTGGTCAGCATCGTGCAACACATCATCATGTCCCGCATCACGCACTATGACATGAATGACGCCGCCATCCGTGATGAGCTCCGCCCATTCCTTCTGGCGCGCACCGACCACTTCCTGCATGAGATGGTCAGCTTTGCGCGCTCCACGCTCTCCATCGAGGCCTATGACCAGCAGGCCGTCTACGAGTGTCCGGCCCCCAGCTACGAGGAGGAGACCAGCTCAAACTCCTCCATCATCGCCATCTCAGAGGTCTGGCATCATTGTTGTTTTATTTTTTTTTAACTGCAGGAGGAATAGTAAGTTCATTAATGACTTGTTAATGATAATTGTTGTTAGCTGCAAAACTAGTTAATAAATAATAGCAAGCTAATTTTTCTAGTCTCTTCTCAGATCATCTGTGATCATGAAACATCAGATTTTGATTTTAAAAGAAATGAGGGCCAGTGATATCCAATTATGTTTTGTACATATCTGCTTATGGGAACTGGATTCTGGTTAAAAATCACTTCCCCTGAATTAGTTTGATAGGAGAATACTTTCAATATTTTTGGGGGATTAAAAAAAAAAATACCCACTAGAAATTATAAGTAAAACGAGTATTCAAGTTTATTTAAAAATAACCAGTAAAAGTTACTCTAAGTTCAAAGCTACTGCATTGGCACCAGCAGCTGTGAACATAGATAGTGAGGTGAGACGCTTTTCCACAAACTTCAGAGAACATGTAGCAAGATACAACAAAGACAATATATAAAACGGTAAACAGACTGTTATTACGTTGGTGTAAGAAACTGTATAGAGTGAACAAGATGTAAACATTCCAGAATAACTAGTGTTGCTCCAATATTATAATTATTGCACAGGTGGCACTTAGCAGCATTGAACAAAGGGCAAGGAAGGATTGAAACAATACAATAGATGGTATAACAGTGTGACAGTAGTGTGAATGTGATGTCATGCACAGGAGCATGTGCTGTTTCCCTGAAACCGACATTATTATTGCACAGCAAACAGCAGCATAGAACCACATTGGGTGTGATATGAGAAGTATAGTACAGTAAAAAGTGAGGTAGCTCACTGGAATGTACTTGGTTTACCGGGGACTAGACATTTATGTGCATTCATAACTTTTAGTCAAAAATCTTAATACAGATCCACTAAACTGGATATTAAAATATATTTTTGCATTGGCACAATGCCAGTATTTCAAAAACTAGTAGGGCAAACAGAAAACTGCAGTTATGATATCATAATTAAACACAGTATCACATAGGCATGATGCTTAGGTCCCATTTTTGCTTTGTGGTAAAACAATTTTATATCTATCCTTGTGCATCTACTTTGATATTTAGCAATTTTATTTTACATTTCTTGGTTCAAATAATCGTTTTCAGTTCAAATGAGTGCGAGGTGATGACCAAGGGTATTTACTTGTTATTGCAGACAAAGCTAAAACACTGATGTTAAAATATAGATGCACACAGCACTGCAGAATTAGGTGCGGTAGAAATGTTGAAAATGTATTCAATTGAATTATATTTAAAGAGGCATGTTAGTAGTCCACTGTCATCTATGTGTGCCTGCAGGACAACAAAAATGCTCAATTTAATAACACTTTGAAATATCAGTCAAATGTCATGTACAATGTAAATCAGTTGTCTACTGATGCTTCTTGGGTATCATCCCTAATAATTGTTCTTCTCACCTGTTAAATTGTGGCTGAGACGGCTCTAGCAGTAACACAGTAACCTTCTAAAACATTTATTTATACAATACAGTTTATATATGCACCGTCAATACCATTTGAAATACGTTTAAATGGAAATTTTTAAAAATCTGGTTCATTAATTCTCGTTGTAGGATGAAGACCGTGAGGAAGTAGAAATTACTGAGGATGTCCCACAGGAGCGTGTATCACCTGTTCCAGTGGAAACAGGTGCTGAGAGTCCCCTTAGCCAGTCAATCTGGGACAGTGAGACTCCTGGTCCGTCCTATTCCACGCTGCTACAGTCTCCTAGCCAGTCTCAGGTGAAGGAGGTGGAGCCTGCTGTTGATGTGGGCCAGGCGGATGAGGTGGGTAATGTAAGTGGAGAAGTTAAACCTCAAGAGGACGAGGAGGAAGAGTGTATGATTGTGGGTTACGTGAAGCCCATGGCTGAACGGACCCCAGAGCTTGTACAGCTCTCCTCCGACTCTTCAGAGGAGGAACAAGAGCCGGCTGCTGCAGAGACAGTGGCAACCACTGTACCAAAATCGGAGACCTCATCATCCCAGGCAAAGGCTCCTTCTCCTCATTCATACATGAGACCCCTTAGCCCTTTGTCCCGCCCTTATCCATCTGCCTCACACAGCCCAGGTTTACATGTGGACAGAGTAAGCCCACAGCCTGCCCACTTGAATCGATCTCACAGTGGGGAGAGAGACACAGGGAGACCCTCTTGCCTTGCAGGGAGAAAACACACTCAACGCCATGGTGTCAGACATCGCTCACATTCAGACAGTGATAGTTCAGTTCTAAGTGGGCGCTCTGAACGCAGCAGACCCCACAGGCACTCCGGTTCTACTTCGAGGACTCATGAACTACCGAGACGGCATGACTTGCAGAGGTGGAGTCTCCAGGCATCCGCGCAAAGTTCCACCTTTTCACTTGCAATTGACAGCTCTGAGTCCTCTGGATCTCCCAACTGGGAACCACCACCCTCTGGAGATGAGTCATGCCCCAAGAGGAGCGGAGAAGAACTCAAGCGCAAACGCTCCGCACAAGAGCAGTCGCCACAGTCATCGGTCTGCTGGGACTCGCCTGGAAATTGCACCGCGCAGAAGAAGGCCAGGAAGAAGAGGAAAGGGAAGGAGAGGGAAAGGAGTCAATCTCCCGTTCGAGATTCTCATAACCGCTGTCGGGATTCGGGTCGTCGCCACCCGCGCCAAGAACACCGCCTTCCTGCGGGCAGTCGTTCCAGCAGCAGCACTAGCAGCACTAGCAGCAGCAGCGAGGACTCACGCCAGGGCCAGCCCTGCCCCGAGAAACCTGCCGGCAAGCGCAAGTACAAAACTCGCCATTTGGAGAGAGCAGCGCAACGTCAGAGCAGCCAGAAATCCTGCAGGGACCGGGAACACCGGGAAACGCGCAACTGCCCAGCCAAGAAGCGCCGCAAAACAGAGCGTGAGCGCAGCCGGAGCCCTAGCGTGGAGATCATCTTTGAGAGGCGGGCCGCTGACACGGCTTCTCACACACACCGACGAAAAAGAAAGAGGCACAAGAAGAGGAGTCGAAGGGAAGCGAAAGAGCAAAGCTCACCTGTGGTCATCACTATAGAAAGTGACAGTGACACCAATGGAAGTCAGGACTGCGTTATCAACAGAACCACTAACTACAAGCAGAGTATTAAAGAGGCATCCAAAAGCAGGAATCACTCCAGTGTTATCAAGGCTGCCAGTGTCCTGATGGACGATCAGCAGCATCCCGCAGCAGCGAAGGATAAGACCCCTGTGGATCAGCACCATGGTACGAAGGGTTCCCACAGAACCCCTGAGGATCAGCACCATGGTACCAAGGGTTCCCACAGAACCCCTGAGGATCAGCACCATGGTACCAAGGGATCCCACAGAGCCCCTGAGAATGATCACCATAGTACCAAGGGTTCTCAAAGAACCCGTGAGGATCAGCACCATGGTACCAAGGGTTTCCACAGAACCCCTGAGGAACAGCACCATGGGACCACGGGTTCCCACAGAACCACTGAAGAGCAAAACAGTGTTGACGTTAAGATTACCAGCAGCACTACTGCTGAAATGCAACATGTTAACAGCACCACTGATGATGTGGGCATTACTAAGGTTACTAGTGCCAATCAGTGCTGCACAATTGATGTTACTAATAGCACTGTTGACAATCATCTCCATATTCCCGAGGTTCCTGATAACAATCCCAGTCCTGTAGTGGATGTTACTGATTGTGGAGATCAAAACAATGTCGCGGATACGCTGGACCGACCTGTTGAAGGACGCACTTCCATTGCTGCAGCACCTGTTCCTGGACCGCCGACGGGGTCGTACAGCCCGGTCACCCCCACCGAGCACCTCCTGGACTCTCCAGACTACGCCCTGAACCTGGAGGAGTGTGTGGTGGACGTCGTGGACCGCAATTCTTTTGACCATTCAAAGCGTAGCCCAGTAGTAGAACAGTCTGGAAGAGCCAGCGACCTGTGCCAGGACATTTCGACAATGGTAACCCCACCAACAGACACACGACTGCTGGAGTCCATTCTGCAGGAGCTGGAGGACATACTCCCCGAGGAGGGACAAGGGGTGGAGTCTGGGAATGAAGACTATGGGAATGACCAACTGGAGGACACGCCTGGTCCTCATAAGGACCAATCAGACACAATAAAAGAATCAGGCAAAACAGAAAGTAAGACAGCAACCTGTGATTCTCAATAAGGAGCGAAGACCAGCCCTACCGTTTAGAATTGCAATTACATGACCTTACGCTCACTCTCGTGCCAGACTCTGTGGACCCTCAGTAATTAGTGAAGTGAGCCTGATGTGTATATTCTTCTTGCTAGTTTTCTTTTATCGTTTGCGATTTTATAAATGAATCTTGTTCATGTATGGACTGAGTAACCAGGCTAACTCCGGTTAACCGAAAAAAAAAAACATTCAAACTTTTATTGTTTATTATTTTGGTATTTATAGTTCTTGTGACTACAATGGACACAACTTCTGCCTCAGACCTGGTGCTGACCTACTGTGCCACAAAACACACTCATGCGTCCACACACTCACACACACACACCTCACATTTCACACACTGCTTTAACCCATATTCGTTCTCTGTTGTCTGTCTTTAACTCAGGGAACATGTGACAAGTGTCTCTTCCTTAATAGCAAACATGCCTCTTGCACAGTGTAGGTGTGTGTGTACGAGAAAGTGAGTGTGTGTGCATGCTTGCCGAGTGTCTGTGTGTGTATATGAGAGTGGGAGTAACACTTAACCTGACTGCTGTTTAGCCAAAAGTGAACACACACGCCACAGTTTGTCTGGCCCTACACCAGAGAAACAAACAAAGCTGTTCTTACGGCTGCCACTTCAACACAAGCAGAGAAGTCATTAAATGTTCCATTCGCAAAAAAATGAATGAAATAAAGAAATGGCTGTTACCGATGCGACTGCCTCATTGTCTTTTGTATTTTTTCAGTCTTGTGCGAGTCCTCGTGTTAGCTAGGACTTCCCCAGTAACACAGTACCGCCCAGCACTCGGTGATGAAAGACTGTTTGAGCTGCAGTTAATGATGGGGCTGGAGGAAGAGGGTGTTCCTGCCCACCCAGTCGACTCTCTAGCATCGCTGGGGATCAGATTGATGATCTCTGGATGATGGATACGCTTACACAGACCATTAGGCAGCCCTAAACTCTGACACTGACATGGACCTTATTAGTTCTTGATTGTATGCTGTGACTGTGGACTTGCAGGGGGATTTCCTGCTGATTTTCAAAAGCTTAATTAACTGGTTAGGCCATGATTAGAGTAACCTGCTGACTGGTTTGATGTGAAATTCTCGGCTCTAGAGATGGCACACATTGGTCACCATTCATATGCAGGTTTACAGTACTGTGCAAATGTCCAGAGCCCCCTTTCACTTCTGTTTTGCTTTGAATCTCTTTGCTGATGGAAACATGCTATTTGTCAAACTGTCTTATCTTTGTCGCTCTGAGTAGATTAAATGCTCCTAAAACCAGAAGAAAAAAATGACGTATCTTCAGCTAATCTAGTGGGTGGGGCCTGAATGGTGAATTTTATCATGACGGTCCAAACGGTTCATAGAAGCTCATGAATCCTGACATCAAAATCTGACTCTCAGGAAACAGATGGGTGTGTACGAAAGGATGCAAAAAAGCGAGTTTTGCCTATTTTATCCCTCTTAAAGTTCCAACCACTTAGCATTTTGCGCCACCAGTGTACTGGTAGAGGACCTCCTGCGGTTCCAGATGCCACAGCAGACATACAGAGGTCCTGTGGAGACCAGGCCTGAGGGTTCAGAGCTTTTGTTGTTAGGCTTTAATGTTTTGGTTGGTCGGGTCTGTGTTTCCGGCTGTGATCAGACAGCGAACAGTATCCTGACCTCATAAAGGGCTGAGATGTTCTGGAAAAACCCTTTTGTGAACATTCAATGCATTAAAAATCTCTTTCGTTTCATTCATTTTCCTTGTGGTTTTACTTTCGATTCCGGGAGCTGTCTTGTTCTCCGCCCGTTTTCAGACAAGCACCGCCTCCTCTACTCTGATTGGCCGGTTTTGACTCAATACTATGGAAGGACGGGAGGTTTGAACATATCGACCAATCAGAGCACGGAGGGCGGGGCCTATCGGAATAAGTTTGGGATGTGAGGCTGCAAGTCCAGACCGGAGTTCGCCACCTGACAGCCAGCCAATATGTACGATCAGGAGAAAGAGAACCTGCAACGCTTCAGCCCGTACATCGTCCAGACCCTGCGACCGTCCTACATCAGGGTCTTCATGAACTGCCACCTGGACGAGGGTGAGTTCCGTGTTTTGTCCTGATCTGATGTTTACACGCAGGAGATCAGGGGTCCGAGGAAACCCAGCAGCTCAGCTCATCACGAGATCTTCACCCTTCCATTCATATTTAATAGTAGCATTGAGTAAAAGTAGTACAGTAGTGAACAAGGTAGTATTGACTAAACACAATGGTGCAGCTGACACCTTAATGTACTAAATGGGGGGGGGGGTGACAGAGTGAGAGAGAGATTTTAAAAAGCGTCTGTCTTTCATGTCTGTATATTGTTCATAAATACCTACAGAAAAGCTCGTCTAACATCAAGCCCCAAGTGCTTACTCCTCAGCCAACAATAGACAAATTACTGCGGTCTCCCTGTTAATGTTGATGAATGGTGATACAAAAAATATGTTCTCACTTTCAAGAAGATGATGTAGTTCAGCACGGAAGACATAAAGGACTTAATTGTCTATTGCTTTAGCCTGTGTACACGATGTGTTATAATTAGTCGTCCTCCTAGCTGACGATATTTTTAGCTTATATTCAACCGCGTTCATAACAGGGGCGTATCTAGAGGGCTATGCCACCCCAGGAACGAGCCCTGCCCTCCAGATGAGTTAACTGCCCCCCAAACATGGCATTCTGCTCGCACCTCTGATAAACCTAACAAAGAAACTAACGCGGCCGTAATACAATTGTTTATTTGTTATGTTTTCATCATAACAGTGCAAACTCCACCAGAAGATGTCTCGTGTGACATAATTAACATGGGCTGTTATTGTGTTCATTTACTAATAAAGTTTTTTGAACATTTACAGTGGAAAATTACAACAGTATTGTGTTAATCGACAGTTATAGCAATACTGGCTCAAATATAAGTTGATTTCAGCTTTTACAGTGTTAGGAGTCAGGCACTTCACTCATTTGGTATTTGACGCGAGCTGTGTGGCGTTACTGGCAGCTACCACTAGAGGGCGACCAAATCTTAATAATAGACCCCGAGTGCGGGATAAATGGATGGATGGAAAATGAAAACAACAGCCAGAATCAGAAAACTTTATTACGTCTTCACACCTCCATCCCGCTCAGAGTCCATCGAGAGGATCGTATCGGAGGAGAAGGCGTCGGTGACCTCTGCGGCCCAGATGCTGCTGGAGAAGATGTTGAAGCTCGAGGCGCCTGGCTGGTTCCAGGAGTTTCTGGACACGCTGGACAACTCAGGTAAGCCCACCAGAGACCACACACAGTGACTCTCAGCCACTGAAAACCTGATGTGTTTCTGCAGAACCAGCAGTTTGAGTCTTTTTGGCTTGTGGAAAACCAGTCAGTTGCATCTTTATTAATTATTAACTTGTAATATCTGTGTGTGTGTGTGTGTGTGTGTGTGTGTGTGTGTGTGTGTGTGTGTGTAGAGTACACAGGTCTGTACACAGCGATCAGGAACTGGGATTTTAAAGAGCTGGAATCTCTGCAGCCGTTCAGGAAACTGCTGGATCGCATCGAACCGTCCATCACCAAAAACATGAAGCCCAAGGAGCTGCTGGTCCACATGAGCGACTGCCTCACACAGAGGGAGTGTGAGGAGATCAGAGCGGTGAGGAACACACACACAGGCCTGATGTCCTTCAGAGTAACCCCTGATCTCTAGTGGTTTATTGCTTTTATACATCAGCTCTGCGAAAATAAAGAAAAACAGTAAAGAAAATAACTTTGTATCACACAAGTGTTGATATCAGCAAATCCATCCGCCAAAAAAGTAGTCCCTTTCTACCTTACAGAACCGTAAGACTTTCAGGGTTTTTTACCAGCTGAAGCTGAATGTGGTTTTGCTCTGCCGGACTGTAAGACACTTTACAGCCTCGTTGGATCATCTGCAGCGTAAAGCCAGTCGTCAGTTAATTCCTTAGGAAGGTAGAGTGGAGTGATACAGTTATTGTGAAAAAAAGATGGCCGTTATCACAATTAGCCCATCAGAATGTGCCACAAGAACAGCTGATTTCCTGCTTACTGTCACTGTATATTCTTTTAATTACAGTAAAACCAGTGTAGGGTGCTGCACATTTCAACATTTCATATTTAATAACACACCTCACACACACTGTTTGATATTTAAACTCTCAGAGGTCTGAATTGTGACTGTTAATACACAACAATGGTTTAGACACAGAATTAGACTCTCAGGTCCCCATAAGTTCAAGTGATCTGGAGAGAGAGAGTGTGTGTGTGTGTGTGTGTATGTGTGTATGTGTGTGTGTTGGATATTCAGTATTATTGT
>JBBKCR010186234.1:0-13974 GCA_037577295.1 Ladigesia roloffi | reverse complement strand
ACACACACAAACACACACACACACACACACACACACACACACACACACACACACACACACACACATATATATATATATATATACATGTTTTAGATCTTTTTTTCATGATCCATTCGTTTTTTTAAGCCGACATGCAAAAATTTCTCTCCTATTGTCCCCCAGTCACCAGTTTGTGCTGCTTAAGGGTGCGTAAAGCTATTTGTATCTGTATTTGTATTTGTTAAAAGGGAGAATTATTTGTATTGGTATTCGAGTAAAATTCCTAATGCAGCATGCTAACTCCGCATCTACTCCTGATCTTGAGTGTGTGACGGGGGTGGAAGCGGAGTATCTTGTCCCGAACACGAGCCTGTGACCAGGGGGTGGAGTATCTACTCCTGAACGCGAGTGTGTACCGGGGTGAGCGTAGTATTTACTCCTGAACATGAGAGTGTACCGGGGGGAGGCGGAGTATGTACCCTGGAATGCGAGCATGTGACTATTTGTCTGAATAACGTATTTGTAATAAACACCTTGTGCCTTTACAAAAACGTTTTCAGGTTCGGCTCCACCCCTAGCGCTGATACTGCTTCTGTTAGGCACTGTGCATTAAAATACATGGGCTAGTAAAGCATTGTCCTAGCAAGAAAAAAATGCCTCAAGCATGATCACAGCACGTTTTACAATAAGTTGTATATTGTGATGGCTTCACGAAAACTGAGATCAGGTTGAGGTAGGAGGCTAATTGCTGATATTAGCTAAAAACCAGGAAGTGTTAAGGGTAAAGGATAGCACTTACTATTTCTGAGACACTATTTCTGAGAAGCTATAATTACTTCTTTGATTGGGACCAATGAACTGGACTGCTCAAAATGCAAAATTTACTGCTAATCCATTTATGGCAGTTAACAAATCCTGTTGGCCAATCCCGAAGGCCAATCATTATCTCGTATTCTGCTGACAAAAGGGACAATGCTCTAGAACTTTGACTTTCGTTGCTCTTCATACATTTTACTGGAAGTTTCTTTAGTCATCTTTTCAGTTATGCTGTCTTAAGTTACATCTACGGCATTATGGGAGGCTTTTTGTTGATAAGTATGCTTTCCAAGCTCAGTAGCACTGCATAAAATGTGGGTGAGATTTGGCATTGAGCAAACTAGTGAGAAGATTGGGTAAAAATAACAACAAATGTACTCTTGCAAGAAAAGTAGAACAAATGATCCATTAAATCAAAATAACTTGAAAAATGTGTAATAGAGTTACAGCCTTCAAGCACACTATTTAAGTACATTCCAGGGAATCATCTGTCATGGCTTTGCCACATTTATTCTAGCTTCTCTTTATAAATTATTTTATTCATAGACACAGTTTGATTGCTTGCGTACATTTATAAAAAGCTTTAATACTTTAAATGAATTGCTTTCTCATGCCCCAGCTTTTGTTTTGCCTGACACTTTCAGAAGTGAATCTTAAAAAATACTCAGAAACTTAAAATTCACAGTGGGCGAAGCTATACATTACCTTGCATTAATTTGTTGCTTTTTAAGAAGAGATGCAAAGATGTAAATATTGTGTAATCTGTAATAGTATCATAATCTGTAGTGTCAGTTATACAAAGATGTTGTTTGTTACTAATATTAATGCACCTCTGCAATATAGGTAATTATTGCCATTTTGTTTGAGTGTGTTTTCTTTTTATTATTCTGTGAACAGTGCATAATTTCTTTTATAATGATATTTTGACATTTCCTTTTATTCTTTAAAGAACTGTATTTGGAAATTGGGGGAAATGTTGTCAGCAGCTCTTAAAAACAAAGGCAAGCTGTTTAGTTAAATTCTTGCACCTATCAAACGTAAACTGAACATATCAGAGTATATTGATATTCTCAATTAGTGCTTTTGGGTCACCCTTAGAACCCAAGACCTTCACTTGAAGTCTGTTTGCATGTTATGCTCTAAAGTTTCATAACACAGGATTGGTTTAATTTACACACAGTAACACATTAAAACATTCAACAGTACACACTTTCTCTTACTGTAGTGGTTTCTTTGAGCATTGGAAAGAATTGGAAATTCCTCTGTAAAGATTGCACACTGTGTGTTTTATCTGAGGCTTTAACTTTATCTCTTAGAGATTGCAGCTTCTGAAATAAGGGAAATTATATTTTTTTTCTTCCCAAAATACACACACTTCTTTTTTTCCACCATTCTTTCCAAGGTTTCCTTAGAAATAATGTGTTTAACCATTGGCAAGCTTGATTCCCCAAGAGAAACAGTGAGAGAGAGAAAGAGAGAGAGAGAAAGGGACTTAAAAACAGAGTTGAGGGGCAAGGAATGAGCTGTTGAACTGAACATTACCTTTTTATAATTAAAATCAGCTGCATACAGAGCACCACTCTACTGAAATAACTGTCCATGCAAACATCGTTTGGAACAAAAACTCCAAAAGTGCCCCAACAAAGGGGCCTTTTTTAACACCTCAGGACTTTATTAGTAGGATAATGCTTATAAGGCTGCATAACACCTTCATAAGTCTTCTATGACAAGTGACATTAACCTACATAGACATTTAAAGGCTTCTTCCAACAAGTCTTCAATCTTAATGCTCTTTCCCCAGTCCGGCAGTCTTTCTGAAGACTCATGCTTGGCAGAAGAAACTTGTTGTCATAGACATATGCATCATGTAGACTCATAGCTTGCACATGAGCATGATTTTCACAAAGGCTTTTGTTCTTTTCTTCCTCTCACCATATTGTCTCAATGTTCACATTCCAAAATTGAAATAATGCTTAAGCAGAGCCCATTTTTGCTCATCTATTTATTTGTTAGTTTATTCATATTTAATGAGTCTTCACCAGTCCAGAGCCAGTTCTTCCACCATTTGGACATCATGGATCAAACCAGAAATAATTTTGGTACAAAGAAAATACAATTCACTATTATTGCCTTCCAGTTTACTGTAATACAGACCTCTCTCTGATAAACTAATATAATCCAAAACAGCCCCAAAGATTGGAAAACTATACATGCTTGTGTATGTGTGTGTGTGTGTGTGTGTGTGTTTGTGTGTGTGTGAGTGAGTTTGTGTATCAACAGCTCTTAGATTCAGAGCAGCTGAGGCCAGTGCAACACTGGGTGTGCAATATTGATGAAACCTCAATGCTGTGATGCTTCCACACACACACACACACACACAAACACATATACACACACATATGCACACACACACATTCACACAGACAGTTCCTTCCCCTAGCACTGTGCTAGTCCAAGCTTCAAACAGCAGAAATGAAAAAAATGACGCATGAATAAAAGTGTTCTGCTGGCAACAAGTGCTTTTAGGGGAAATGTCACTATTTTCAAAGAATGAGAAATGCATGCTGGGGCGGGCAAGTAGTGCACTGGGAATTTTTAGGTGGACCGAGTTGATTTTATTGGATTCGCTGAAATCAATTAGACCGGTGTCAAGCGCTATTGAGATGTCATGAATTGTTGATTGTGAGAAGTATAGAAACGGCCGGCAGCAGTGAGGCGATCTGATTGGCCGGCTAATGTTTGTGGACAGCACATCCTCGGTTTGGAGCACGACCGTGAGCACTCTTGTTACCGTGGTGACTGGAGATTAGCCACGCAGCCCGCGGAGCTGGCTCTGTGTGCATGTGTATGTAAGAATGTGTGTGTGAGCGAGAGTGCACTTGAACCACAGTGACATCAAACACAAAGCTGACCCAGGGCACGAAAACACAGCAAGGAGACCCAGCACCGCTGTTATTTGTAATTTGCCCATTACATGTTGCCGGGGAGTTCAGGCTTCATCTCGCCACCTTGCCAGAAGGAGATACGAAGCTAGGAGAGGGATTGGAGAGATTTTCCCTATAGCACAGAGGCAAAGATTCGTCAAAAAGTATTCAAAAATAAGCCACCTTCCCATCATCCATTTATTCATTATCTGGAGCCAATCTAAGCACCTATATAGTGAAAAGTAAAGTTACACATTGAATTGGTCTAAAAGAAGACACCAAAATGTGTATGTAATACAAGACACCAGTGTATGTAAATGTATCAAAATATATACAATTCTGTTGCATTGTCATGTATAAAATTAAACAACTGTATTTTTATTAAAATATATATTATTTTGACATTATTAATTCAGTTACACATTTGGCAGACACTTTTATCCAGAGCGATGTACATCAGTAATAAACATCTATTCTTCATACCTACGCAGGTAGACTCAAATGAACACCTACTTTCAGCCAATCACTGCTAGCTACGCTGCACATGTTAGCATACCATGTCAAAAGAAGAGGAAAAAGCCTGATGTAAATATAAAGCAGTGAGTGTGGAGTGAATTCAAAACACACTATTAAAGAGACATTGAGCTACAATTGATGCCAGTGTTGGACATGTTTGTCCACCTCTTAACAACAATAGTGCATAAAAGTTATTTCCATTTGACTAGTTGGCGTTATTAAGTGTTGTGAAACAGCTCTTTTTTTTGCATGAACAACTAACAAAAACCAAGACGGCAGAGAATTAACATCGTCTTTGGGGAGCTAGAGCTAGAGTTAGAACTGCATATGTAGCCTACTAAAATGTGATTTGCACCACAATTGTCACTTTCATTCACTTTCATTCATTCGATTACAATCACATAATTAAATGCATAAAACTCACTTTTAAAAAGCAAAAATGCTTTATGTTATCACTTCAGACTGCATTCCATTTCTGTTGCCATAAAGTTCTGAATATTTGTGGGTAAAATTACTTTCTTTTTTAAGCTGATGACGAAATACATCACTTTTGGAGTCACAGGGTTCAGTGGTTCGGCGGATTGTTTAAGATTTTAACAGTAGTACAACGTATTTTGATGCAAAATATGAAGCCAACTTTATTAAATATCACCCTAAATATCAGTCCAAACATGATCTGTTTTGTGTTTCACACAAATAAAGATATTTTTACATTTACATTTTTTAATTTAAATTTTTTTTTTTAAGTAAAAATCTAAACTATCTATTTTAAACACAATTTTAAGTAGCATTTTGGACCATTGTCCTGAATGTACATACCACAACACTAAATAACATGCTTACATACAATGTTTGTTTGGAAATTCATTTTGAAATGTAGAGGCTTAATATTTCTGGAAGTTTGGGTTTACCGTTCAGAAAGCACATCGTGGTTAATCTGGAAATCAAAATTGGCACAGAAATGTCCAGCTGGGTCCATGTGGTAAGCTGGAGAATCTATGTAATGGATTCAAGCTCATTAGCAAGCAAATCTACAAAGATATTTATCTGTGAATGTCCAGAGGAGAGAATTTCAATCCTTGAACTGGTAGAACAAAATGGACATTGATTCCTAACCTGGATTGTAGAACAGCTAGAGCATGACATGTGTTGGGGCACATTGTTTAAGGCACAATTACTAATGAACATGGATTTGTTAGGCTAGTGATCTCCACTCCAATATACAATATGGGACTGGGCAGAGGCTGGTAGTGGCAAAATACTGTTTTACTGCAAAATATTATATGCCAAAAGTGTCAACAGATTATTTTAAAGCAAGGTTTAGCACCCTGATGAGTTTGAATAAAACCCTACACCAGTTGGATTGTATGATTTTTGTTTTTGTTGAAATTATTTGTGTATGAATTAAGATTAAACATTTTCTGCCAATGTAGGTTAACAGCTTGGCTAACAGGCGAACACTAATAATATTCAATGGTCCTTTATGAAGGATTTACAGCTTACAAAGTAAAAGAAACATGTGCCACTTCAATAATGGTTCATCCATACAAATGTTCATTTCTGAAGGTGGATTCACATGCATGCACTACCTGGCATGAGACCAGAGCATTTCCCTGTGCCTTAGGGAGGAATTCACTCTTTTATTAGCTTATGCCTGGCCCCCACTTTCCAATCTGGGCTGTTAGGCTCCACAGGCAAGCTCCATTTGAACACAGACATTTGTGACAAACATTATAAAATCAACTACTCACCAACTGAATGCAAAGTTGAATATTGTACATAACGCTACATTCAGTTAAATAAATGTTGTCACAAAGCACCATATGTGTATCTGAGAATGAGTCCTTAGTGAGTTGAGGAAAAACTCCCTAAAGCTGGAGGACGAAACCTCAGGAGGGGAGCCCATCCATTCTTGAGGGGAACCCATTAAACACTGCTGTAGAATAATATGAGCTGATGTGATAAAAGCAGCACAAAGGATTTCACAAATATTTCTCTTAAGGTCCTGAAAAATAATTACAAAATGACTAAAGAAAACTTTGCTCGTGCAAATTTTCAGGTGTGCTGGAGCTCATTTTTTGTAGTACAGCATTTCTATTCAATATTTTTATTCAGATGATGTCTTCAAAAATTATTAACACGGTATTTTGGAATAATTAAAAGGACCAATATCTTACATAATAGTGGAATTCTATTTTTTCCCTGAGGTCAACTTTTGGTGGATAGTCATACAGGTGTGCACCAAAACACTTCTAATTCCTTTCTACAGTTTTATCAAACTCTTCAGAAAAGGTAAGACACATTTGATTTGTACACAACAGGGGCGCCGCCAGGGGGGTGGGGGGAAAGGTTAGAACGATTCTAGGCGCCCAGCACTGACATGGGGCCCTTTAGGGGCTAGTAATATTATCCTTATAGAGGTTTGTGAATATAAAATCACTTTAAAAAACATTCTGGACTGAAACACTCTTTCTTTGGGAAGAGTGCAGCGAATGTGTAGGCCGATTGTATAATGTACAATTTATAATGTTCTGTTTTTACAGCTTAATTTACATTTATTCACTGTATGGACACAAGACTAAAGTATGGGTACATATCTTTAGCAGTGTTTGTGCTACTGGAATGTTCTCTCTGTCTTTTCCCTGTTTCTTGGCTTTTTGTAATGCTCTTCTGTATTTCCCCCTCTGTGTTGAAGGCCATTTTATTTGCCTCTGTTACCTTTATCACTTCCTATTCTATTTTTGCTGGCATTTTAGTTCAAATTATTTTCGTAAAGTTGTCTGTGGTTCCTTCGTTAGGCCTATTAATATTTCCTCATGTTTTGTATCTAACCTCAGACCCGCTGTATGTTTGTTTTAGTTTCTTGCATCGGGATTAAAAGATTTGTGGAATTTGCACATACATCCTCAGCCTGCCTCAGCTCACACCATTACATAAACAGCCCCTTATTTGAAGAAAAACAAGAGAATAATTGGTTTTCGTTAATATTTAAAACACATTAAATTATAAACTTTATTTATATCGCACTTTTATGCAACTGAATGCAGCCCAAAGTGCTTTACAAAGATAGCAAATACAATATAGATTAAAGCAAATAATGCAAAGAATTTAAAAATAAAAATTGTTTTATATAAAATAATATATATCCTGAGAACTGAAGAAAAAATGGTCTTACAATTTCGTTTTTTGTGTGATTTCCAATTTAATTAAGCCTAAGAAACGCCTCACAATTTAAATTTCGTTGAATATATGTGTGCAAATAGAACTGAATTTAGAGAATGAAAAAAGTGATATTAACCTAGGAACACATTCAATCTTACCATTACAACAAAATTCTGTATCAGTATTCAGTCGCTTGTTGCTTGCAAGGGCAATGAAACTTGTATTTTAGTTTAGCAGTAAATTATAAACATCCTCTGGGGAGTTTGATAGTCCTGTAGGCATGTTATGTTTTTGGTTATACAGAGGATACATTTTTATATTCTATATCACAGTAAAAAAGAATGTTTCGGCTCAGGGAAGGAAGACACAAATGCATGAGTTAACAGAAATCAAACCAACTCTAATGAGAATTAAAGCAAGCAAAGAGTCATATGATCGCGACAAACTTTGCAGAAGAAAATACAAGGAGACTCTCTTTTTCACAATGAAGGGACCCGTCCAGTGGCGAACAGACCTTCCGACGCACTGACAGATTTAAAATAAATTAATAACTAAACAGCGGCATAGAATAACTATTCAAAATAAAACAATATAAAAGAAAATATGTGCACGTATCACAAAAACGCTCATATTTCAGTTCATATTTTTAAATACAAAAAATATTTAGAACATATTCCCTCGAAAATGACACTATTATTATATAAATACCATAAAACTACACTATTACTAGATGATCCACCCCTGGAGCTCTTATTTGAATCTGTATTTTATAAATGAAGCTTATCTGTCAGAATGCTGGTGCTCCACTGTGCTCCTGGGGTCCCTAAAGACAGTCATTAGGTCTTCCAGGACAGCTAGCTGTTACTCTACTGCAGGTTCTTGTCCTAAAGGTACGGCTGACTAGCCAAGCACAGGAAAGCTGAGTGATAAAACGAGCTAGCTGCTTCAGAAGCCTGCCTCCTGCAACTAATCCACACTGTATTAGATACACAGGAGCTCTTTGAGCCATTATCAGCACTTTCAGCCGCTCAGCACAGAAGTGGCCAGGCATTACATTGCAGTCATCCAAAAAAAAAAAGATCCTTTTATTCTCATGACAAAAGTGTGAGTATTCATTTTTATAAAATGAAATAAATAGGAACATGGACAGCCCATTCTGCCAGAAATTTGTCACACAGTTGTCAGCTTAATGGTCGCGCAATGCAAACTGCTCTCCGTGGAATTTCCATCAAATTTCTCCTTGACTATTTTTGGGCTTTTGATGCTGGCTGCGCAAGAGAGGGGACGTTGGCAACCCGTGCTCCATCGCCTTATCTGAGCTCATTTTCTAGGATGAAAAGAGCCCGGGCTTCAGATAACAGATTAAAGCTGACAGCCCAACCACAGATGATTTTTAGGTATTTGATTTATTCCCCTGACTGCAATGAGACATTTTGCTTCTCATTGTCAGTAAAGTCTGTAGTCTTTTAATTACCAAAAGGCAGCGTTCATACAGATACATGACACTTGATGTACTGGCTATTGCAAATATATTTCATAAAGGTCATCGTTTTGTAAAAGGCTTATGCAGGGGTCATGTAGCCGTATGAACATCACCCTGCCTTCCCGAGCTTCATGGCATGCTCTTGTATTCCTATAGTCATGACATCTGTGCGTTTGGTCATCAATCATAAAATTAAGCCTTTTATGTGGTTTGTCACTATTGGTGGTCCCCTCTTGTCCTGCTTGTTCATGCTGCTTATTCATAAACCATTCAGCACCATCCAGTCTTTGACAGCCTCCACCCACCATGCGGCTAACACCAGTGTTGACTAAAGTGGCACTTGTCATGTCGTCTGAAGATGCATTTTTTATTTGATTCTGGTGAAAAATACAAGGGAAGCAGCAAAGACCAGTCAGAGGTAAATGGAGCACCCAGCCCTAGAGATGAAAACACTATTCATGAGCCATGAGTGCTCATCATGTTCAATCCTGGCTTTAGCTGGCATCTACACGCTACAAGCCAGCTGGCGTGTCAATGAAAGGTCATATGAAAACTTAAAGTGACTGAGACAAAGTGCTGGACAACATCAGAGTAAAATCTGCACAGGTTAGTGTCTATGGGACGGACAAGTGTGTCGCTAGCTAGCTGAAAAATTTTACATAGCTAACTGACCTGTTTAAACAAGATCAGATATTTTGGAGAGCATTTACATATTCAGTAATGCTGTCTTTATAATATTAGCATTTGCAATTTAGCATTAAAATTAACATTTTGTGAAGTTAGCATTTGGACCGTTGCTGTTACGCAGGGACTTCTCTAAAGAGAGTAAATAATAATGTCAGTTTTTTGCAGATATCATTTCATTTGTGCAAACTGATGTCAGCTATAACCATAAGTCACATATTTTTCCAGTTTCTGAAATATTCTCCTTTTTGTCCTCTGAAAGTACTCTCCTATTATGCTATGTTGAGTTGTTTTAATGTTACTTCATCTGAATTAGAAATAAATAAAAAAATAATATATATATATAACAATTTTAATTTTTGGTTATCTACAGAAGGTTAGCTTAGATAGCTTAAATTGCAATCCCTGAAAGAGCTATGTTTTAGTCTAAAAATTCCACTCTGTAAAATAAACAGGGTCAAAATTCTAATAGAAAAATACATACACACATACAGACAATATACACACATACAGACAGCATGTCCTTCATCTACTAAATTAAAATTCAATTCAGGTTCATTTTATTTATAAAGTGCTTCTTAAAACTAATGCTATCACAAAGCAGCTATTCAGAGCCCAGGTCCGAGCACTAGTGAGCAAGCCAAAGGCAACAGAGGTGAGGAAGAAAAGCATAAAGCTGCAGGAGGATTTCATGAGAGGAATGAAGACGCAGGATAGGAAACCATTCTTCCTTGGTGTGCCCAGAGAGTGATGGAAAATAAGAGAAGACAATTTGGAGATAACTAACAATAAGAGGTCTTTGTGAACAGTTGCCAGTCCAGGTACATTTAGATTCAGAGGTAGTTTTTGTTGGTATGATGTGTAGTTTGACAGTTACCAGTCCATAGCCACAGGAATAAAAAGCAGCAATCCCTGGGAAAGAGTGGTCAGGCAGTCACAAAGCAGCCAAACCAGTCTAGGACCAGTCTAGGTGGTTGACCGAGCTAGACCAATGGGCAGCATTGAGAAGATTGGCTAAAGGAAGGGAGGAGAAAGCAAATGTGGTTCTTTTTAAGTTTACAGGGCACATTATATTTGTGAAGACAACAAGATTCTCTATAGTAGACTAGCTAGAAAGGGCAGAGCCAAAGGGGTTTAATAGACATGAGGGCACTCCCCCCTCATTCCCCCGTCATCAAACCTGAGTGAACATGAGGAGTGATCTGACTCTTTATACCCATAACCTCCCAACACTACACCCTTCAAAAAGAAAAGTTTGTTACAGAGAGCCTGACTAATGAAGTATGTTTTCAGCCTACACTTACAAATAGAGACTGTGTCTGAGTCTCGAACACTATCCATAAGGATATTCCAGTGTTAAGGGGCTTTCTACCCCCTGCTGTTACTCTCAGAATTGTGGGCATTAAAAGAAAGCCAGCATCTTGAGGTCTAAGTGATCATTGAAGTCTGTAGCAAGAGATAAGTTCACAGAGTTATTCAGAGAAAAAGCTATTTTCGCAGAAACAAATGAAGTCATGATCACATCAGACTAATGTGGTCAAATGTCCTGGTTGTAGTGCAGACTCTGGCTGCAGCGATCTGGAGTAGATGAAGTTTATATAGGTTCTTATTGATGGCAGGGCTTTACAGTAATCCAGTCTGGAGGTAATAAAGGTATGTACTCATTTTTTCCGCATCATGGAGGGATAGAGAGCTTCTAAGCTTAGCAATATTTCAAAGAGGAATAAAACATATATTAGTAATAGTGCCTATATATTTGTTGAATCATGAAACTGATACAATAGGGATTTGATACAGGAGGGGCTGAGGAACCAGCGAGATCTACCATTCATTATCTATCATTTCATTAATCATGCCCCATGCCAGCATGTAGGTTAAATAAAAGAGGTCCTAGGACTGAACCTTGTAGAACTTTTTGGGGGTTTTTTGCTTGCACTGGTTATTTCCCATTAACACTCACAAACTGATAGTGTTTTGTCAAGTATCTTATCTACGAAAGGGCTGTTACACCAGCCAGTTTGACCAGTCTGTGTAAGTGAATAGAATAGTCTATAGTAATGGTCCCCAACCTCCAGGGTTTTTTTTCTGTGTAGCCAACAGACCGGTACCAATGACCCATGGCCCAGTACTGGTCTGCACAGAAAAAAAAACCTTACAGTGTTTCCGTGTTATTTACTAACAGAGTCTAAACAATGTTTTATTTTGAAAAATGACTGGATATCCTTAGTCTCTGACTCACTCTTGGCACGTCAAATATAGTCCCACAAAATAGCAAAAATGGATAATAGGCAAATGTCTCTTGAACCTTTCGTCCCAGTTCGTGACGAAATACAGTTTGGGGAACACTGTATCAACAATAACCCCCCCCCCCAACCTCAACACACCCCCACCCCCACCCCTCTGATAATTTTCAAAGTTTACCAGGGCTGTTTTGGTGCTGTGATGGGGCCAGATTGGAATTTTCCATATTTGTGATTTTTATAAAGAAGTGAATATGACTTTTGGGTCAAGACTTTCTCTAAAATATATGATTAAAGTGTTAGATTAGAAATAGGTCTGTACTTTTTATTTTAACAGCGGCTTAATAACTGTTTGTAATACTAGGGTGTTAAAAAGAAGCCTGATTATGATTGGTAAGACTACTTTAAGTAGGCTTGTAGGAACTGAATTGAGCGTACATGTAGAAGATAATTAGATGTAACTCAATAGTGATGAGAGGATAATTGGAATTCGGCCTGTTGAATTGGTTTAAAGGAGACCAACCTGTCTGCTGTAGATAATTTAAATGATACGTCCTAGAGAAAGAATTCTTGTTTGAATTTCTTGTCTAATGGCTCCAATGTTATTGTTAACAAAACAACTATATAATCATCACTGTAGGAATAGGAATATGAGATTCAGTACGTCTCTGGTTCCTAGTTAGTTTCAAAAGTTTACAGAATAGAAACCTAGAATTATAATTGTGAGATTCAATAAGAAACGATAGACATGCGTGGCATGCTGCAATACATGTTCTGCTGCAGTCTATACAGGTTTCCTTCTAGATGGAGTGTACAAGTTCCAGCTTTGTGAATCACCATTAATTCTCTCATTTTAAAACAGTTTGCTTTAAGGCATGCATTTGGTTACAAAGGATTGAGTGTTTTCTGTCTAATTAATTTATGTTTTAATAATACAATGTTATCAATAGTGGATGGAAGCGAGTTCTCCAGGCATTCAGATGTGTCTGCTTTTATCTGAGTCTGCTGAATCAGATTTAGAGCCAACTGGGGTTGATAAATCTGTGAGGTTTTCAATAAAACTAAATTACAACTAATGTGAAAGTGAGGAGAAGTACTTGCATTATGGTTATGATGAAGCTTGTATGTAAAGAGGTAGTGATCTGAAATTACTGCCATCTATGGAAGAATATCTGTGTAAACATGCAATAGCTACAACTGATGCAAATATAGATTCCAGTGCATTTATTTCTTTGTCGAATTAGTTATTAAAATCCATAACAATTATTACATTATCACTGTGCACTGCTAAGGTTTCTAGAAAAAACAAACTTTCATCCAAACTCTTTAAAGGCCCCTGGGGTCCAGTAAACAGTAATTAGAGAAACAAAAGATCATATTAGCATCTAGATTAGTTACATTAAGAAAAATCATTTTAAAAGATGAGAAGGTGAAACATGTTTTCTCTAAATGGTTCTTGTGCCACCCCCTCCTCCAGTTATTCTAGGATTGTCTACACAGTTAAAACTAATCAAAGTGCCCTCATTTACTGCAACAGATTCATTAGGTCTAATCCAGGCCTCTGTTAGAATTCTGATCAGTGATCATTTCTTCATGTTAAGCAGTTCTGGCTTCAGAGCTGCTGTTTTTGCTGGCTGTTGGAGAGAGGATGATTAAATGATTAAAAAACACTTTTTGAGGCTTTTCTCCTTTTCTGTTTAGTTCACGGACACAATCCTGATACAGAGGGACCTGGGCGGAGACTCCAGACAGCTAGCGGACAGTCGGTGTAGCCAGTCTGTCTGGCCTCGGCGCTGGTTTGTCAGCAGCGACTATCTGAGCTGCACTGCCAACTAGTTAACAAGCTATGGGCTGTGCTGCAAGAGCAACACCCTCCTGTGAGAGGTGGATGCCATCCTGAGCCAAGAGACCATGCTTTCCCCTCCAGCATGGACCAATTGTCAATAAAATCCACATTGTTTCCAGAGCACCACTTGGACATGCAGCCTGCTGTAGGTCTCAGAGCCACGCACTCGGATCGGGCCAGAGCATATAATGGCACCACACATTGTCTGGGCTAATTTACACATCTCTTTAATGTTATACTTAGGAAATAATTGTGTGTGTGTTTGTGTGTGTGTGTGTGTGTGTGTGTGTGTGTGTGTGTGTGTGTGTGTGTGTGTGTGTGTGT
>JBBKCR010186205.1:0-13977 GCA_037577295.1 Ladigesia roloffi | reverse complement strand
TGCTTTTGAAAACCAATGGTCTCGGTCTCGACTTGGTCTCGACCCTTCAAAGACTCGGTCTTGACTCGGTCTCGGCAACTATTGAAAGTCCATCAACAGCTTGGATTTAATTCAACAGTGTATTGATGGAGACAGGTATTTGATGGTAACTACAAATAAAATTGGGCTTGCTCAAACAGAGGCCTTAAACTAGTTAAACACACTGACATCCACAAATTGTTATTTTCTACATTAGATATGATTTGAGAACAAAATACCTACTGCCCCTCTATCAGCTTTTCATGATCATTTTCTCAGGTGCTTCTATAACTCTGAAAAGAGATTGATTTCTACTAGCAAGGTTTAAGCTATCATCATTTACATTGTGTATATTGCAAAAATGCAGGCAAAAAACACTAAATGTTTAAATGTTTATAGACAGTTCCCTTATATCACCGTGCTTTTGCTAAACAGGGAAGGGGTCTTGCTTCTACTTCTTCTGGGAACGCTTTACACTAAATGAGGCAGTGGGTGCAGAGATTTCTAGCAAACTGGGACACTGGTGTTGTCGCCCCACCACTCCTCAAGTTCAGTCAGGTTTGACGGTGGACTGGAGGTGCCCAGGTGTTTCGGTTCTGCCATTTCTAGCTAGGCTACTCTAGTCCTAACTTGCACTCCTCATAGATATTAACAATGCTTTGTAAATTTAAATGGAACTAACTCCCTTCTCTGTTTAGAAAAGATTGTCTATTCTTTTCTATCTGGGTCGAACTGAGGAGGAAGGGTTCCCTTTTTGAGTGTTGGTTTCTTCCTCCAGCTGAGAGAGTATTTCCTCGACTCTGTCACCTTTGGCTTACTCATTAGGGGTTTGGACCTGCACTCTGTAAAGCTGCTTTGTGACAACCTGGTTGTAAAAACTGCTATATAAATAAGATTGAATTGAATTGAAGTGCTGCTGAAGCCTGAAACACACACCCTTCCATGTGACACTTGGAATGAAGACCCCCATCTGGTCCTATCAGCAGGAGTTTGACTCTTGGTGATGCTGAAGCTGGGAGTCCAAGAGAACGCAACTGAAGCTGACATAACATTATTCACTGTTGATGTTCTCGCTTTTGCTTTGAGTTGTCTGATGGCGCTGTGTTGCATTATTCAGCTTGCCAGTATATAATTGTATGCTGTGCATTGTGCCCTGATGTGCCACAGCACTGCAGAGTCTGCTGTTTATCCTGTTTATTCTGGTCTAACACTTCACTCAGTGCAGCCATGCCTGAGTAATTAGCTAATGAGATGATGTAGTGCAGGAAGTTAAACTCTGCTGCATTGTGGCTCTTCATTATGAGAGCCTACTGCTCATAGTGCTTCTATAAACACAGTTCTCCAGAGCGTGTCTCATCATTAATATATTCTTCCATCAGCATTTTACACCCCATCTCTGTGTCTTACAGCCCCCAGGCTCATAAACGGGTGAAGGTTGGAGAGTAACAACCGTCCAAATGCAATCCCCTATGATTTACAAAGCCATCAGTGGTGGATGATTTAACGTTTGAAACATGCCGTGTTTATTCGAGCGTATAATTCTGCAGATGTATCGGCTCTAAATGATACGGAAATGTGATTTATTGCCACTAAGAAGCATCTCTAGGATTTCAGGGAACATAAAGTCAATAATGCAGATTCTGCATGTGATTTTTCTCTCAGGAACATTTCAGTGGTAAATAGTCCCTGTTAGAATTAACCCTTAAATTGTGGCTGTATATTAATTTTATACAATGTGGATTTATATTAATTATTTGCGTTTTTTGTGTTTGCCCAGTGTTTTGGTTCTGCCATTTCTAGCTAGGCTGCTCTAGCTAGATATGCCGGAGTCCTAACTTGCACTCCTCATAGATATTAAAAGGAACTAGTCCTTGTTAAAATTAACCCTTAAATTGTGGATGTATATTAATTGTATACAATGTGGATTTATATTAATTATTTGCATTTTCTAAACAAGTGGGATCCTGTGGAGTTTTTATTATTTTTTATTACAATCTGACAAAAGATATCACTGTCATTTGTTGTGGGTTTGCTTCCATATCAAAGACTGTCATTATTTGATAGGAAAACAATCAGAGAAATCATGTCGAGATTCTCCGTGTTTGTTTGTTTCCATATCAAGGGCTGTTATTATTTGATATGGAAACACACAGAGATGCTCCATGTTTGTTTACCACAGTCCCAAAGCTAATCATAATATATTTTTCTCTTTACATATAAGCCCACACTGCTGTGCAAAAGTCTAAAGAGCCTGAGACTACGTACAGCATGCCAGTTACTGTTTATTTAATGATAAACAGATCAACAGAAAGTTTTTTCCTTCTCCTGTAAAGTTGCTTATGACAAAACACCAGTTTTTGACAAAATCACTGTAACTGACTAACATCTGACCAGCTTAAATAACTGCAACACACAGTCAACCAACAGTTACAGAATTATCTGGAAAAAAACTACAGACTGAACCCTTAAAAATGTCCTGAACTCCATCCCAATGAAAAGATAAATGTCAGTAATGTTGTGCTGTACATTTGGGAAATAGAATACTTTCAATTCAAAAGCATGTTCATTTTGTAAGTGTCCAGTTCATACTGATTGTATGTAATATAGCACTGTATTGTATCAGCTATTTTAATGAAGAACAGATGAGGGAAGCATCACGTTGGGTAAGTCTGGTCAAACGGTGAGATTTAAGAGTGGCTGTGGCTCCCAGGTGCCCAATCCAAACTTTACAGCCTGTTTAACACTAAAGACATAATCACTCTCACTGCAGGAGACACACTGTGTGTATGCACGTGTGCTCATATGTATTTGATGGTGGTCATATTTGAATTCAAAATCCAAAATAAAATATGCACTCTTTCATGCAAAATGAAAAATATGCCCCTTTAGGGTTTATATTTACCACATATCTTTTTGGCTTTATTTATTTTTTCTTCACTTTTATTTTCATTTCAGAGCACACCACCAGTCATATAAACACTATTATAAACAAAAAATGTAATACAAGGGGCAAGTATAATGCTTTTCCTCTCTTTACTGTGCGTCTACTCAGATACAACATATAAGCTGGACCATCAGTGGCCGTAGATGGGCTTCAACAACAAGGCCTGCTGCTCACAGAGCGGTGAGTCATTTAATGATTAATTGCAAAGTAAACTGAGCACAGAACAGTGGAAACAGGCCAGAAATCCACAGAGAGAAGGAGCCACTGAGTCAAAAGCTTCGGACCACCTGCTGCAGCAGGCCTGTATTTTAAAATGTTCTTCTACATTACTTTCTCAATTTTTATTCATTCATTAATACCACAAAAGTATTCAAGACTTCTGCAATACAAACCTTCTAACCTTTTCATTTTCTTCCCTTCCAAAATGACATTACAGTTGAAAAATCTGAAAACAGTTCTTATATTTGCTTATTTTTGCTTATTTTTTCTAAATAGCTCTACTGCAGAAAGATCAAATGGGTGGAACATATAGGTTAGTAATGGAATTCACTCTGGAATTATTATTTTTTTTGTATTCTTCTTCTTTTAGCAAATCCTTATTTTATTCAGATTATAGTTATTTTCTGGGTTTAGTTTATTTTGTTAGATTTATTTAGACTTGTATTACACCTGATATATTTATCCTAGTATAGTGGTAATCTTATTCTTACTCTTATCCTATTCTTATTCGTAATTTACATTATTGTGTAATGTGGCGGTCACCACAAACAATTTCCCTCGGGATAAATAAAGTTTCCTGATTCTGATTCTGATTCTGATTCCAAATATTCTGTTGCTGTATTTTCTTCCATAAAATACAAAATTCCAGTTAAAATGTCACCTTTTGTTATGTGTGTCCAATACATGTGTTCCATCAGTTCACCATACAAGTGCCAAAACGAATAGAAATGTATGAGTATCCTATACTCTGATTGTGGGTGAAACCCACAGCTGTGTGTAGCTTTCTGCTGTGTTTCCATTTCTTTCCCCACTTTCTGTCCTGTTTGTATTTATCATGCATCTCTTTACAGCTAATTTCAGCACATTTACATTTTTTACCCTTGATCTACAATTTACACAAATTGCTGAATGTAGGTAAAATACTTAAGTGGGCTTAATGAAGTCCTCATTTCTTATGATTCTTAAATATTTGCACATTTTAGGACATAAAAAGCAGTGATTAAAGTACAATTACAGCAAGCCAGCTTAAACATAACTCACCTTTAATCATAAGACCATGATTCAGACAACAAGACCCACTGGAGACCACACTGGGGCATACCACACAAACACACACACACAAACACACACACACACTTTCACCCGTTCATCTATCTAGCCATTCACTTCATCTGGAACACATTGCACTTAAAAAGCATCTCAGATCATTTGCGTGTGAGAGAGAGAGAGAGAGAGAGAGAGAGAGAGAGAGACTGAGCAATAATGACTAAGAGAGAGAGGTAGAGAAAAATAGAGAGGAGACAGAGGAGATTAGGCAAAGGGGAACATAGCGGGAAATAATTTTGGGAGAGAAGAGAGAAAGAGAGAAAGAGAAACACAATTAGGCAAGAAAAAGTTAAGTGACCAAAAGAAAGAAACGGACTAAAAGAGACAGCGAGATAAAAAGGAAGTGAGAGTGTTAGGATGCAGAAAGAGAGAGGGGAGAGGGAGCATTTTGAGAGTGAAACATTGACAGAGGAAGGGGGAGAACGCGGAGAGCTGGAGGGCTCTGAGATGTATGATCTGCCTCACTCATTCCCAGTCCTCTGGAGAGAACTGAAGAGGAGGATTAGCCTCTACTGCTAAATGTTTTATTCTCACTGGTTGAATTATGAGTAGAGTTTGGTAATGAAGGAGACGTTTAATGGAAAATCTTGCACCCTTGAGGCTGAGGCTTTTTTTGTACTGTTTATGTGATTAATGCATGATAACAGTAGGTAACAGTGGCCTGATTTAAAGACGTATCTATTGGAAGACATGGGTAAAAAAAAAAAAGTTTATAGTAGAAGAAGATGCCTTATATATATGAGACAAAAAATAACTAATTGATAAATACTACGACGGGGTATTGTTGCCGATTTCCTGAATCGAACCAATTATTCACGAGTCATGATCCGATTCAATTCTCGATCCACTTCGATTCAATTCGATATCGTTTTTTTACAGAGTTCTTTGTGTTAATACTAGTTTGGCTTGGTTATAAATTGACTTGAGTGGAGGATATCTGTTGATGGACTGTATTGCAATATTACCTGTGGACAGTAAATTTTTCCAATAAGTGGTTATTTTATAATTCATCTAATCCAACATTATAGTATTGTCTATTTAAATAAAAATTTCTGCACATGAATAAGATGAAGAACTGTAACTGTTGTGGAACAGTGTGTGTTTGTATGAGGAACAGAGAGAGAGGGAGAGTCACAAATTTAGGAATAAAATAATTTAAAGGTTTTGGTTTTATTCTTACGTTCATAACAATGACAGGGTTAGTAGCTCTGTTTTGAAAATGTCTATGTAACAACGAAATGATAACTACAAAAATGGTTGAACAACTGTAACCATAAAATCGGTTGAATGAAAATACCCATGGCAGGGTTAAAACAACGACCACAACTGGTTAAAGACATAAATAAACTATCAACACGGTCATGAAAAATCGATCTGCTAATTTTTAACTCAATATCATATTTTTGGAATGGGAATCGATACTGATCTGTGAATCGATTTTTTTTACCTAGCCCTAGTAAATACTTAAAAGAACAGTATGCAGAAAATCTAGCAGTATCCAGCTTCTTTTACCCAAATGTAGTCGACCAGCCAAGACATGTTTGGTTCCTTCCATCCAACATTATAGGACTTTTAGAATGTCTTGCACCAACAGCGATTAAAAAATAATGCAGGATTAGATTTGACCGCATGGTTTTAAATTCTATTAAACCCAGTTAATCCTTTAGACTTTAGACTCATAATTAAAATTATTTAAAAGCTTCTTTGAGGTGGTTTAAACTACAAAAATCTCTATATTTTAATTATTATTATTTTATTATTCAAAGGAAACATCATTAAATCATTTAGATTTATTGCTTCTCACACCATTAATTTATTTCTCCCAGTCATCAACCATAGCTACACAAGAAGACTAAAGGTAGCCTTAAAAACCGAGCTAAAATCAGTATACAAACCATGTATTTTAACTATGAGACGAATGTGGCTAAAATAATGGAAGCTTATTGCTGTGCAAATGTTTCTCTAACTCTGAATGCCAGAATAGTCTGGGGCACCCACTGCGACCCTGGTTAGGATAAGTGGCTCAGATAATGGATAAATGGATGGATGGATTGATGGATGGATGGGGGTGTGAATGGGTGAACGGTTGGATGGAAGGAAAATTGCATGCCTAAATTATCACATTACACTCAAAACATGTTTATGTGGTTTTTGACACTGTATGACACATGCTGCTCTATAAACATGAACAAAAGATTGAACAAATTACAGCGCACTGAATACTGCTGCTCCAGCTTTTAGCAGTTTTGTTTTTAGAGATGACATTGGGCATTATAGATTTGTGCTGCTTATGTAAAAAAAAATTTGTTTGTTTTAAAGGCTGTGGAAATGAATTCCTGTCAGATCTGTTGATATGGGAAGTTTTGCTGGACTGAAATGTAGCGTGGTAAAGCAAGGTTGTGACATCAGTTCATGGCTGTAATTCATTTTCACAGTGCCAATAAAAAATCAGCGTGAAGAGAGAGTGTCCCGGCGGGAGAACGGCACCTGTGGAAGGATTGCTGTAAACCTGGATCGTGCCCACATGCTAACGGCCTGTGAATACAACCATCACATCACACATGCTTTAGTCAGTGTGTTATTAGAAAAAAAGTTCGCAGAAAAATCTGTAGGAGTGCAGGGGGAGCGCGGTAAAAACGGTTTTTTAGCCAGATTTATGAAGTGATTTTTTTTTTCATATTATATATGTGTTATTATCTAACTAATGATTACTTAGCCACTTTGTTTGTGCTGAATTACATTTACGTACAGTGCCATTTCTAGACCTAAATTACCTGGGGGGCCAATGGGGGGGGCAGTATATTTTTAGTGGGGCACATTTAACCATTACTTGAACTTCGGTGTATCGCGGTATCTGAGTAGGGGGTAGCATTAGATCCGTTCTTCCAGCCAGCGCATGTCATGATAAGAAATGTATTTAAATCTTTGGCTGTTCAGTGCAGGGGGGCCATAAGGGGAGCCAGGAGCATTTCTAAGGGGGCCTGGCCCCCCCTGGCCCCTGTGTAGAACCATCTATGTTTATGTAGCCATGTAAAATGTAAAGGATGATTTTGCTTTCCACTAAAAATACTATTGACTGACCACTATCTAATCATCAAACTCAAATAATAATTAAACAAGTCACAGTCTTCTTACAAATGAAGATGCGGTATGGACACAAAGTGTTCTGAACATTTAACAACATTTCTAAGCTACAAAGGAGAAATAATTAAAGGTAATAAGAGGCCTTTTGAAGTGATAAATAATGTAAAATGAATCATTTTTTCAGTAATAATGTATTTATTATTATTTGCTGTGGCGACCCTGAAGGGAAAAGCCGAAAGAGGAAGAAGAATGTATTTATTATTATGAGGCTCAAATATCAAATTACATTTCTGGAGATGTTTACACAGACAGAGATAAGGTTTCATAAATGTTTTTCTTGTAACTGAACATAACAATGTACACTCTTTTTTCAAAAAGTGCCGAAAAGGGGCTCTTAGGGATGATACTATTCTGGAAGATTCTCTAGAAGTTAGTCCTGGGGGTTATCAAATATTCAGTAATGTGTTTCATATTTAGAAGTACTCAAATCTTACTTTAAGTCTAAACACATTACTACATTTCATTCATATTTATTTGATTGTTCTGTTTACATACTATGTTTGAAATGGTTTTGGAGTCAAAATGGGAAGCATTTTTTAAGAACAGCATTTATATGGAAGCACATTTCTCAAGACCCACTTGCTGCAGTCCATCAAATGTATAAACCACTGCCCTAAATAGCCTTTGGAGTGAGTGAGAAAGAGTCCTTAGGGACCCAAGACTGACTCTTCTCCTACAGGTGTATTGCGTTCTGGTTCAGGCCAGATTCCTGCAGGGTTCAGTGATCTAACTTCTCAAACTGACGTGTTGAGGGAGTGTTTGCGTCATTGTGTGAGCAGAGAAATAGTCAGAGAAAGAAAAGTGCTCGAGAGGGGAGGTGAAGGTACATGTATTTCACACGTAATCGAGATAACAGACCATCATTTAAGATATAAAATTGCGAAAACAAGTTTATTACGAGGGTGTTATATTGGCAAAGAAAGACGCGTTTGGGTGGTGATGTGATGTTTTCATTCTTGGCTTGTTAAGAGCAGCACTTTACACTCCATGAAGTGAAAAGATAAAGCAAAATATTCTTCTTGTTTCTTCAACATACTCCTTGGACCATTCAATCAGATTCAGTGGGGGAAATAATGATTTGATCCCCCGCTGAATTTGTATGTTTGGACAGTCTCTCATTTATGAGGTAGTTTCATTTTTATGAAGACAGAATATCAACCAAATCAACCTACCCATCCCACAGACTGGATGAGTGCTCATGCTGCACACAGATTTCAATCAATCTATCAATTACAGATACTCCTGATCTTAGCCTGTTATGTGTATATCTAAACAGTTAAGAGAAGGCTTGGGAAAGTGCTTTGGTCAGATGAGACCAGTTCTTTGGCGTCAAAGTGTTTAGGAGGAAGCGAAATGCTGAGTATAACCTGAAGAACACCATCTCCACAGTCAAGCATGGAGGTGGAAACATCACGGATGTTTTTCCTCTAAGGATCCAGGATGACTTCACCACATTAAGGGATCAATTGATGGGGCCATGTACCGTAAAATCTTGGACTGGAACCTTCCTTCAACACTGAAGATGGGTTGTGGATGGTCTTCCAGCACGAAAACGACCCAGAAGATACTGCCAAGTTAGCAAAGTTAGGAGTGGCTAAAAATCTCCACACCTCAATCCAATAGAACATCTGTGGAGGAGCTGGAGCTTCGAGTTTCCAAGGAGCAGCCAAGAAAACTAAAGGATTTAGAGAGCTTTAGATCCTGAGATGTGTGCAAACCTGGCGAATATTATACTTATTGACAAAGGGAGTGTTTGTGCAGACATGGACACAATCCTTTTCAAAATTACTTCATGAGAAATGTGATTATTTTAAACCTAATTCACACAGCACCTTGTTGATACTGGTGGATTTTATCATATGATTCTTCCATTAAAATGCCTCTACTTCAGAATGCCAAATGTGTGAGATTCACTCCACATTTGTTCTCCTTTTCTGGATCTGTCCACTGCTGATTCCAGATTTCTGCTTAACTATAGATCTTTTCATGCCAAACATGGTTCTGGTCTAGCTCTTCCAGGTACATATGTTGTGGTAAATAATGCAACAACTGAGAATATCTTTTTAATATCTTTTAGACAGCCAGTAAGACGTCATTTCTTTTAGTCAACACTTTGAATGTGGGAGAAACAAGCAGGTATATAGACCTAAGTGACTTTGATGTGGGGCAGATTATTACACCCAGACAACAGGGTCAAAGCATTGGCTCTCCCGCCTTATGGCAGTGCTCTTCCCCAGTGACAGTGGTGACAGTGTTTCACCAGGATAATGTGCCCTGCCACACTGCGCAGATCATTTGAGGAACGTGACAGAGAGCTCAAAGTGTTGACTTGGCCTCCAATTTCCGCAGATCTCAACCTTGCCAAACTTCCTGGATGTGCTAAAAAAGCAAGAGTAATCGATGGCAGCTCTGTCTCACAACATACAGAACTCAAATGCTCTGCTGCTAATGCCATGGATCCAGATAGCTCAGGGCACACTCAGAAATCTTTCAAAGCCCAGTCTTCAGCAGGTTTTAGTGACACATGGAGAATATTAGGCAGGACAGTAGGCAGTGTGTGTGTGTGTGTGTGTGTGTGTGTGTGTGTGTGTGTGTGTGTGAGAGAGAGAGAGAGAGAGAGAGAGAGAGAGAGAGAGAGAGAGAAATTTGTGTATGTGTGTGTGTGTGTGGTTTCTTGGTAAGCATTCTTAAGGTAGATTTTCAGATATCTGGAACTGATTCGGTGATCATCTGCAGCACAGGCGTGTTTTTTGGTAACATCACTCCATGCGGGTTTCTTCATCACATCTCACTGTGTTGTGAAGTGTTATCATTTACCTGTCACACAGATGGCATGGCCTGAGCTTAGGTAAATCATAACATTTCACAACACACAATCTTGCTTTATCCCTCTTGTACCTGTCGGATAGGATTCAATAACAAAGGACCAAAGGTGGGTATGAAGTAACAGTATAGAAGCCTCTGCTCTATACTGGTCTAGTATCGCCATCTAGTGTTACACATAGACTAAACTTAGTATCCATACATTACCACGTGTAACACATTCATAAATTCAGAGGTTACTGTTAACTTATTTTATAGTTGGTTTGGGGGAAGAAATAGATCATATGCTGCGTAATACTCTTGCATTGGATGGTTGAGTATGCTCATTGCTAAACTAACAACAAATGCTGAATAACCTTAATCAAGCACAAGCAGATATTTACAGTATGTGGTCAAAAATATTGTGAAAAACATCTTAATTACTGAATTCAGGGGCCCCATTTAGGGTCATTAAAGTCCCTGTTGGTGTGATGGTAATTTGTCCCGATGTCTTTGTCTATACAGTGTACATTGTGTTACTTGTAGAATAAAAGTCAATAAACTGCCATAGGTAATGTTTGTAATAATAATAACAATAAAAAGAATGAAGATCATGATAGTAAAAAAGTAAAATTAAATAAATAAAACAAAATAAAATAAAATAAAAAATAATAATGTGTTACTTATAAACTAAACTTCATGTCCACTCATTTTTGTGTGTAAAATATTTTACATGTAGATTAAATGTAGATTATTTGGATTTAAAATAGATCAATATGCAGTATATGTATTACAATATATAAGATATTATAGTAATAATGAGAAGAAGAAGATGAAGAAGAATTATATTACTATTGTTATTACATACATAAATAAAACAATAATAGTTAATAGTTTTCATTATTATTATAGTTGTTGTTGTTGTTGAAGCATTTGCATCATCATCATTATCACCAACATAAACCAAATCCAAGAACAGAATCTCAGTATCTCTCCTAATACGTTAGTCACTGAAATCACTAAACAATTCCATACAGTGTCATGTCTAGATATGCTCTAAACAATAGCCTGAACCTTAAAAGGATAAATTAGTGAAAAGTCATCCTTACACTGTTTAACCTTTTTCCCCAGATGTAGCTGATAGTCTGATACTTGCTTCTTTATGTTTTGTACCCACAGGTCTATTGTAGTTTATTCATGTAAAAGTTTGGTTTGTGTGGCACAGCCCTTGTATCTACAGTGCAGTTCAAAAGACTTAGGGGAGGTGTGTGATGTAAACTATTACCTGACATTATTTCACTTTTGAAATGCAGTGTTTCTCCTCAAACAAACAAACACACACAGAGATATGCATATTCAGTTATGAACTGATCTGAACTGGAGTGTGTTCAGGGAGCTGCCAGAATCTCAGACGTGAGGATTAGTGTTCATCTGTGAGTGCCTGCTTCAGCAAACGTGTCGGGTATGTAAATGTGAAAAGCATCAGATCAGGAAGCGCTGGATCTGGAGAATAAACACAAACATCTGCCTGCTGCAGTTATGCACATACCTCTCTTTATTATTTAAGTACTTTAATCCCTTGTAGTGATGTGTCATCCGCAAACAAATCAGCTTGTTCTGTTACTCATGTGAGCACTGCAGGCATTTTTAGTAATGGACAGGGGCCAGCATGAGCACTCTGACCAGTCTGAGGCTACACAGCCCCATTCACAGCAGGCTGAGATGCACTGTGTGTTCTGGCACCATTCTGTCATAACCAGCTTGAATATTTTCAGCAGTTTGAGCTCTTTTGTAGGATCAGAATGTGATGAGTGTGGGTCAAACAGACTGCGAGATCTACAAATGTTCAATAGAAAAATACTAGAAACATAGACATACATATGGGGTATAAGAGTTAACAAAGGTAAAACATAGCAAAATAAGCTGGAGGGTAGGATCTAAATAACAAAAACACAAGTAAAATGACAATAATAGAAACCAAAGGCCTAACAGGCAGTATGACAATACATTTACAAAACAAAAATCCCCAAACACAAACTGAAACACAAGAGGTATAAATACACTGACTAGACAGTGGAATCACCTGGGCAGAGGAGAAGACAGGAGCAAAACACAGGTGAACAGGATAACGGGACTGGGCTTCAACGGAGCTGATACCAAAATATAACAATACTCACATGGGAAACAGACGCATAAACAAAGGAACATGGAGAGTGTCAGCACTGAGAACCAAAGGAGGACAGAACGTTTTAAATCAATGAACTTGCAAGGATGTTAAACAGATAAGACCTGTTAACCTTCACTCTCTACACATATCATTGAGCATTGAGGACTCATGACCCTGTCTCTGTGTCTCCAGATCTCTTTCTTTAGACAAATTTCGGTAGGTACTGATCAATGTATACCAGGACCACTCTGCAAGACCTGCTGTTTTGAAGATACTGGGACCCAGTGGCTACCCATCACAGTTTGGTTCTTTTTTCCTGCTTCCAAAACACCAAATTTAAGAACTGACAGGTACCACTGCCATGACATAATCCATGTCATATATTTCACATGTTGTGGCTCAGCAGTGTACAATAACAGGCTCTTCAATAGTTCTACAAAGAATAACAAAAGCCAGGGTCGTCCACAGACCTTTTGAGGGGCATGTGCTGAAACTGAAAAAAGCCCCCCCCCCCAACCCCTTCACGGAGCCCACCAAAAAATGATACATAAAATAATATTCTTAAATTATATTTAATTAGTATTAATAACTTTAATACAGATATTGTATACATTTAGAGGGTATCTTTAAAACTAATTACAACAACACTCTTCTGTGAGCCATGTGTTTGAAGATGTTTACACACATACAGTGCAAATACACCTGGCCTTCTCGTAAAGCTAGCTTTACCAATTTACCTCCTGGGTGGTTGTCTGTGTATCATTTGTCCTGTGTTTGTGAATTGTTTGTGCACTCTTTCTTATTTAGTTGAGTAAGATGTTCATTTTCTTTTTTTATCTGCTTTGCATACTGTCACGGGAGATTGCGCAAGCTTCCACCCGTGAACTACCTCTAAAGAGGCGACGAGGCAACCAGGAATCAATTTGGGGTACTTTTATTCAAAAACAAGACAGAACAGAAACCTGGCACATGGGCCATCAGTGAATACAAAACCAAAAATCAAGAGACCCCCTCTAGGACGCCACTCCAGGGCGGCACAAAATCCAAATAAAAACAGGGACCCCACAGACTGAGGTGGAATCACCACCACCTGGGAGACCTTCAGCCAGCCGGGTGCTCACTGTCCACAAGTCCGAGCATTGTGGCTCACGCCCTTTACAGCACCCTGCGCAGGCAGGCATCCCATCCCCCACTGGGGACTGAGGGAGCCGCTCCTCCTCTCCCTTGTGCTGCTCCTTGCCCTCTCCCCTTACTTCCCTCACATTCTGGGCTGCTTGCCCCTCCGGTGGGCAAAATGGGTGGACCTGACTTTCCGGGAGACCCCTCCAGCTTCATGGCCACCCACACCAGCCCCCACCCTGTCACCCTATGGCCAGTACTCCCCCCCCAAAAAAAAATACATGGGTATTTTTTTACTCCATCTGGGGCCGAACTGGGCCAGGAGTGGCCGGTGAAAGACTGGCCAGAGTGGGGCTGGCTGGGTCAGGACTGGCTGTCACTGTGACGGACTGCGGCCTGAGCCGTAGCCCGAAAGCTACCTCGGGTGACGGGAAGGGAAGCAGGTCGGGACAGAGAT
>JBBKCR010186187.1:0-13980 GCA_037577295.1 Ladigesia roloffi | reverse complement strand
CAGATCACTTACGGCGTTTGCGTAACCTACGCCAAAGAGCATACACAGGAGGCTCGAGACGGTCGTCTTTCAGAGGTTAAAAGGTTATAAATACTGACTCAGACAGGATCAGAAGAATCGATGTCGCTCAGAAGGTGTCCCTGATGGTCTAAGACCTGTTTAAGATCTGAGATCTGGACCTAAAGCAAGATAGACATGCAGCAAAAGATTGGCAGTGTGGTAAAGAGTCTCCCACCACTGTGATACCGAAGTTCCAGTGTTAGCCAGAACTAAACAAGTTTGCAGCCTGAGCAGGCAACCCCATGTTGTGTTTGATTTTTATTATTTTTATCTAATCTAAATTCTTCTCCCAATCTTCTAATCAGTTCTTCTTGTTTTGATCAGGGTATTATGCTGGACGAGGCCTCTGGAGTGACTCGCTCTCAGCCTGTTATGCCGGTTGGCTATCAGCCTCCTAAAATTGTTGTGTCTAGTTGGAATCGCAAGGTCAGTTTGTTACTCTCTCCCTTAAATATTGTACAAAATATAGGGCATATGTTTATAAATGACATACATTCTAACAATTAATATTAATGAATCCTAAAGTATCTGTTGTGCTTCAGTCAAAAACGCCAAATGTATTATTCTATCTTTACTGATTAGTAGCTATAGCAGTTTTAAACAGTGAGATGAAGCATTTCTTGAATCTGTGGTTTATCTAAGGTGTTCCTTGAACTAGCATAGAAGACAATTTGGAGTTTCCTTGTTCCTGCTTTACAGGGTGGTGATCGCAGTGCTGAAACCTTCCACCTCCTTCACGCCAAGAACATTCAGCGACCCCAGCTGAAGTTCAGGGATAAAGTGGACAACAGCAACACGCCTTTTGTCTCCAAAATCTTTGTCAAACCCAATGCTGTCAGGCCACTTCCTTCATGTGAGTTGCCATGGCCTGTATTTTAAAGTTTTCTATTGGAATAATCATCAGAGTATAGACAGAATAATACTCAAAACATAAAAAATTGCAAATGACAATACACACTGTAAAAGCAAAGTCCTATTGTACTCTCCGCCTTTTTGCTCATTATTCAAGAGAGCAAGAAAGGATGAGCCCGGATCTTCTGTTATTCCATAGCCACAATAATTTAAAATAGCCACACTAAGGGCGGTGAAGGAGTGTGTGCAGTCTTACCTGTTCTTTGGGGTTAATGAAGCATGAAACTTATTGGATGAAATATTGCTGGCATGCTACAAAACAGCTTGGCCAGGTTTGATTCTCACTTTTGTGCTGCTTGCTGCAGTTTGTGTCTGTGTAACACTAAGAATTGTGTTCATGCACAACTGTGTATGCATTGGTGTCTCATAGAGAAAACTGGGTCTTTATAGAAGGGTATAAATGTGGTGTAGTGGATAAGACTTTTGTACCTATACAAATCTAATATACATGTTTTGTATAGTTTTCACAAACAAACAGCTGAGAAAGGAAAGACCGGAGGATTTGGATGTTCCTCCAGCGTTGGCGGACTTTATCCACCAAATGAGAACGGAAGAGCACATGGAAGACATGTAAGTAATGCCTTGCCATTGTCTTCTCCTTTTTTCTCTCAATTTTCCATTCAAAAAGCCTCTAGTGCACTTTTTAAATACAGGACAAAACCAATGTTTTTTTAACTGTGATGTCATGGGGTCTCTCAGGTTCTCTCATCCATACCAGTATGAACTGGACCACTTGGAAATTCCTGACCTCTTAAAGAGTAAACCTGAACCCCAGGTAATGATATACTTTATTTTATTTTATCTGCTTTCATTAATTTTCTGTTGATGATTTAATGACTTGATATGTTTTGGGGGAGTTTTTAATCACTGGTTGGTTTGTTGGTAAAAGTTTTAGTTGTTGATGGCCTGTTAATTTATTTATTTCAGATGTATAAACCTTTGGCAGAAACAAGTTGCAAGTTTATCGACACATTGGAGGATCTGGTTGTCTTAAATGAAAAGCTGGCTGGTAGCGCAGAGTTCGCTGTGGACCTTGAGGTGTGAATCCGTATTAAAAGCATTAAGTAAGTGTTCTTCATGTACTGATGTTAATATTTACATTTTGTATGTTATCATCATTTGACAGCATCATTCCTACCGAAGTTTCTTGGGAATCACCTGCTTGATGCAGATCTCCACAAGGGAAGAGGATTATATCATCGACACATTGGAGCTCCGCAGTGAAATGTACATTCTGAACGAGAGTTTCACTGATCCCACCATTGTTAAGGTGATTTGAATTATTAGTATTTTTTTTTGCTCTTACTTTTGTTTACTGTTCATTTAGTAAATAGAAATGGATAAATTCTCTAATCAGAAATAGTGTCTAAAACCTTTATGAGCACACAACTTTTGTAATCACCTTTAAAGAAAACCCTGCTGGTTCAATGGGATGTTCTGTAGCAGCCTGCATAAGCGACCCCCTCCATTCAGATCCACACAGCAATGTTCTAGCATCTAGCACAGAACCTTTATAATAGAGGAGCAAGGGAAGAGATTGGAAGAGGTGTGTGTGTGTGTGTGTGTGTGTGTGTGTGTTCATATATAAATGTGTCCTTGGGTTATGACGCCATTCTGTTCCAACAACAGTGACGTAATCTGAATTTTGGTGTAAGTCAAAACACACCCTAGCCTAAATCACTTACTGATTCTAATATAGTTGTAAAATCATAATGTCGAATATAAAAGCACATCTAAGCCACAAGAAACGGACATACATTTACAGTACTTATACACTGTAGTGTACCGGGGACACCAACTCCCTCTCATATATGCTGAGTTACTGTGTTGCTGCACGCAACTAATGTATTTTCGCTGTATAGTCCATTAGTACGACGCTAATGGTGTGAGCCGAAACACTCATGTCTGGTTTGTTTTGGAGTTTTTTGTTTGTTTTTATGGGGGTGAGTGTCATAAACGCCACGTGTTGTATGTCAAGACTGTCATAACCCGAGGACTGTGTGTATATATGTGTGTTTGTATGTATGTTTGTGTACATACACACACGCACACTGTTTACATAAGATTTTCATGTATTAAGTATATCGAGGAAGAACTTTGACCTAGGGTTCAGCTTCTAACATTCTAAAACCTCCTGTAGGTTTTTCATGGTGCAGATTCAGACATTGAGTGGTTGCAGAAAGACTTTGGTGTCTACGTGGTCAACATGTTCGACACTCACCACGCGGCTCGCTCCTTGAACCTTGGCAGAAACTCACTGGACCATCTCCTTAAACTCTACTGCAATGTAGACTCAAATAAACGCTACCAGCTGGCCGACTGGCGAATTCGGTAAACTGTCAACATTTAAGTTTAAAAGGAGTAAAAAGGAAAGAAATGGCATTTGTTTATGGAATGTGTTCATTGTGTAACTTTATATGTTATCCCTTGCAGGCCCTTGCCAGAGGAGATGCTGAAATATGCCCAAGCTGATACACATTACTTGTTATATGTGTATGATCGACTAAGAGCGGATCTTTTTGATGCTGCCAATGGACAGCCTAATTTGATACAAGTCGTCTGGTCCAAGAGCAGAGAGCTCTGCCTCAAGGTACTTCATAGCGGTTTACAGCTGTGATTGGAAATGCGTGCAAAAGCAGTCTAAAAAGTGGGGTTATGTTTATCTTGCATTAAGTTTTACTGTGTTCTAAACCATGGTAATCAGTCTGGGAATCACAAATACAGAGGTTGTGTGGTCTGAAATTATGGGAGTGGTGTTTAATGTGTGTTTACCATATTCGCCTTGTAGCTCCAGTGCAAAATTCATTAAGTTTAGACTCCAAGCTGACATGAAAATTGTGTAAATTTGATTATAGTTTTTGGCCAAACTACTGTTTTAGGAAGACTGTTAAAGCGATAGTTCACCCAAAAATGAAAATGTGATGTTTATTTGTTTACCCCCAGGGCATCCAAGTCGAAGTTGACTTTGTTTTCTCAGCAGAACACAAACGCAGATTATTAGCTTTAGCCGTAGCAGTCTGGTAGTCATTTAATGGAAGTGGATGGACATCAAACCTTTCCGTGTCAAAAACCATGCACAGACATGTCCAGTTTACACCCCGTGGCTCGTGACGACACATTGATGTCTTAAGACTTGAAACGATCTGTTTTTGTGAAACTGAACAGTATTTATATAATTTTTTACCTCTGAAACATGACTGTCTGGAGTTAGGGTACACAAACGCCAGAATCTCCGTGCTCTCTGTAAACGAGTGACGTATTCACGCAACAGATCACTTATGGCGTTTACGTAACCTACGCCAAAGCGCATACACAGGTGGCTCGAGACGGTCGTCTTTCAGATGTAGAAAATTATATAAATACTGTTCAGTTTCTCACAAAAAACTATCGTTTCATGTCTTAAGACATTATTGTGTCGTCACTAGCCACGGGGTGTAATCTGGACGTGTTTGTGCATGTTTTTTTACTTGGAAAGGTTTGATGTCCATCCACTTCCTTTAAATGACTACCAGACTGCTACGGCTAAAGCTAAAAATCTGCGTTTGTGTTCTGCTGAGGAAACAAAGTCACCTTCGACTTGGATGCCCTGGGGGTAAGCAAACAAACATCATTTTTGGGTGAACTATCGCTTTAAAAGGCCTCTATCCTGTATATGTGCAAAATGTGTCAAGTTGTGTTATCTTTAAACATTTAACCTGTTGAAATTTCAAAAGGTGTATTTCTCTGCCAGGTCCAAGCAGTATATAGGGAATTATTTCACAACACACAGTAAATGAAACAAAAAGATGGCCAGAATAAAACTTTTAAACTGTTGCTTAATTTCAACTGGTTTTGTGACACCCTTTTGTTTTGCATCAGAAATATGTGAAGCCCATTTTCACCGAGGAATCGTACATGGAAGTTTACAGAAAACAGAAGAAAAGCTTCAACAGCCAGCAGCTGGTCGCTTTCCGCCTCCTGTATGGATGGCGAGATAAACTGGCGAGAGAGGAGGATGAGAGCACAGGGTAAGAAGACTTATAAACGACACACCACTAACCAATGTGCTTTTAGGAATGCATCAAAATGTTTGTTTCTTTTGTAGGTATATCTTGCCCAATCACATGATGATGAAGATTGCTGAGGAGCTTCCCAAGTAAGTTCCTTTTTCTGTACAGACACTGTTGATTATTTACCGCCTAAAAAACATGGATTACAGTTTAGAAAACACTGATGTGTTTGTGACCTCACTGACATTAGTCATAGGTTGTTTTCTTCTCCTTTGTTAAAGGGAACCACAAGGTATCATTGCTTGCTGTAACCCTATTCCACCATTGGTGCGGCAGCAGGTCAATGAACTTCATCAGCTCATCAAGCAAGCAAGAGAAGTCCCTTTGCTGAAGGTGAGCCAAATAGTGAGGCAGAGACCAGTTCCATCCGGCTTCTTGAAGATGTCCTAGGCATTTCTATTGTAGTTGGACCATAAAATTACAATCGTGTTGAGCTAATAAGCGTCTTTTCTGAGTTGCTGTCACTGTAGAGTAATCTAAATTGCTGTATGGTGTTAATTTATTTATATTTTTCTCAGGCTGAGGTGGCTGCAGAAAAAAAGAAGTCTTTGAACCCCAAAAGAAAGGTTTGCACAACTTGTATTGCAGTTGTTAAGTTACGTAACCTACCAGTCAATTTTGGACACATCATCTCATTCAATGATTTTCTTTATTTTTATTATTGACTACATTGTAGATTAATATTGAAAACATATATTGCTCTGATGAAAGCTTTGCACGCACATTTTTAAAAAATCAGATTCATGAACTATCGACCTGGAATTTAATTAACAGGTTAATTTAATTAACAGGTAGTGTTTGTCAAGAGGCCATTAGTGGAATTTCTTGCCTTAATGAATCATTAGTTGTGACGGTCAGGTTGGAACACAGTTAGTAATCCTATTGCACTATAGTTCTACTTAACCATATGGCGAGAACCGCGTAACTAAGTAAGAAGATTCAACAGTTCATCATTAGCTTATTACAAATTATTCTGGTTTGTTTACATTTTACTTCATCATGTTTCTTGTTTGCAATATTAATCTACATTGTAGAATGTAATACAATCTTAAGAATTAGAATTAGAAGGTGTATCCAAACTTTTGACTGGTATGTGTTACCATTTTGACCTTGGCTAAATGTAGATATTGGCTAGGTCGAGATCCATCAAGTGAATTCGTAATGAATGTTAATTTTTTTTGCAGTGTGAATCAACTTTATTTGGTCCGCATGATACTTCTCATGTGCCTCAGAGTGAACATGTGGAACATTCTCCCCATGGTAAGTCAAAGATCAAGTACTGCAAATTGATTGAATGGCACATTGAAGAGTGACACAGAAACTGGTGCACTTGTATTTCCACTGTGTTGTACTGTATTAATGCTACTGCTCTGTTTAGAGTGGTCTGTCATGACTGCTTGTGTCTGGGGCCTTTGACTGCAGTCTGATTATATACCTTTTTTGTGGGACCTCGTAAAGTGGTCCACTAGGTGTGAATGTGTTTGTAATAAAGTGGATCTATGATATATGGAGTATATAGAAACGTAAGGGGATTATTTTTAATATAAACCTTAATTAGAAAACACTATGATCATTTTTATTATTCTATGTATAAATGTCTGTTTGGTGTACCAAGGACAAGCAGTACAGAGAATCAAGTATTCCCGGGAAAGGCTTTTACATCTGCGGTACTGCCACTGCAGCAACAAAGAGCCATCTTACCATATCCCTCCTGAGATCCAGTCAAAATGGGAAAAAGGTAGGCATGGTGGAGTGTGTTTGTGTGTTTGTGTGTGTTTGTGTGTGTTTGTGTGTGTTTGTGTGTGTTTGTGTGTGTTTGTGTGTGTGTGTGTGTGTACATTGCAGGTTGTGTTGGTGACCCTTCAAACCTCTCTACCTTCAGTCATTTTGTTAAATGTTATAATGCATTGAGGACTTGCCGGGTTGTTTTGTGTTGAGTCAACAAATCTGTTGTAGATGTTTAGAGTAAATCAGTGAATTTGGAATGGTAAGGGTATTAAAATGTGTACTAATATAAAGTGACATGCGTGCTAGCAGTCATAAGACAACTTGCACAGATTAAGAATTGAATTGCTTCTATGTATGTTCGAATGCTGTAAACATGAGAGTGAATTTGAAAACAACTGAGCCTGTTTTTTGTTCTCCTTTGTGTGAATAGATGTCCCAACCAAAGATGGATCCCTTTTCTCCGAGGAAGATGACTCTGCTCTGGTTGGCCTTACAGCTTCAGCCAAAATCTCTCTCTTTATGGTGAGACACCTTCAGGGGGGTGCTCTTGTGTTGTCCGGTTATTGCCTCCCTGATACTAATTTGTCATCATGTGATTCTGAGACATTTGGAATCACATGATTGTGTGACACATGCCAAATAACATCAAAAACCAAGTAAAATCCTCATACATCTGAAAGGAGGCAGGATGTGTGGGTCCTGAGGGCTCCTACATTCAGGATTGTATTAACAAAACATGTTTTTTATAGATTTACGATACTTTGAAGGACAAAAGTCCCTAGGAAAAGCAAGATGGACCATTTAAACCAAGACCAGTGTACCCAGTACACTGTATTAGGTTTAATTTAAATGATATATGTGATAAGTTTTTCACTAGTGTTTAGAGACTTCTGGTGGTCGTCTTCTGCATTATAATTGCATTATAAATATCATCTGAGCACCACTCATTATGGTTTGACTATTCAAACTATTTACTTAAATGAGGAAGAATATACATTTTCTTTGATGTCATGTTAAGTATTTAACATTTCAAGACCAAAAACACATTTTAAAACACAATGCACAATCAAAATATTTGCTTATGACCAAATTTCCTCTATTGTTTTCACTGCTTGTCTTGAAGGAGGATGAGGAGGAGGATAATTCTACCAACTTCACTGTGGCCCAGCAAAAGGCACATAGGGTCATGGAGTCTTTTGAGAACCCCTTCCGGATGGTAGGATCCTGTAGTTGTCATTTTAAGTGGTGGACACTCTAATTTAGGGCTGCAGAGGTCTGCAATCGTGTAAATTGGTACACAACCATGTTTTTAATGCCTGACTTTTTTGTTTTCAGTATTTGCCTTCCAAGGATATTCACATCTCTAAAAATGCCAAGTATGACCCTTCATCAAAGATTTATGAGGTAAATTAAATTATTCAGCACCATCAAAATTGTTCATCAAAATTGTTGTTGCATATTACTGCTTGGCATCAGCTGAATCAACCAGTGATAAACAAAAGCAACTTTCGTGAACAGGTCACTCTTTTTTTTTTTTTGACAAATCTGCACAATTGTGATCTCATAGGAATTGCAAGACAGTTATTATTGGTAATTATACAAAACATGCAAATTGGCAAACAGCATGGCCAGCATATGCAAATTAAGCGTGTCAGTTTTTTATACAATGAGTTAAACTGCAATTACTCATAAGCCCTTAGGTCAGTGCTTACCAAAGTTCATAAACGCATGCAAGGCTTCACTCAACAAATGTACCCTAATTTGTACCCATATCTACCACTTGGTGGTGCTATGATGGGTCACAAAGCACTTATAGCAAATAAATTGCCTCTATCTCTCCAGCTGTATGGCCAGTGAGGTCATAAATGTGCATTCCACCAAAAAGACATTCGCTAGCACATCTGACATCATGTGACCGCATCATGAAATACATGGCCGATATCTGTCAAATATTCAAAAAATGCAATGAATTACTGCCCATAACTCATGAACCGTGAGACATACACTTGCTTTTTACTGCTCGATTCTATGAAGGGGGAGGAGTGCCAACATTAATATTTAATATCACATTTATAATTATGTATGTATTTAAAATAGGAAATTAAAACAATTAAATAAATGTGCAATATATATGTATTTAATGACATTTTAAGTAACTACTTACCAAAATTCTGCACTCTGTTACAAATTCAGAAAAGTGTATGTTTTTGAGACTACAATGATATTTGCCAAGTATTGTGAATGTCAGCCACTGGGGGTGGGGGGTACTACAACAGGATATTTGGATAGCTTCTATGTACTTATGAATGGCCTGTGCAGCTGAAAGCATTGTAAACTGTCAGCATTGCGGTTTGGAGGACTGGGCGTAGCCACTGGAGGAGGACTGGGCGCTTGGACCCCACTCATTGCTGTTCACAGCTATATTTTTAATTGTAGTTTTATGTTGATTAGGTGAAACTGTTGAGTTTCTGTAATGGTCATTTGGAAAATTATGTCTGGCCTTCACAATGCTTCTGTTATCCACATGAGGGTCTTAAGTGATTTCACTGTGTTAACTTGCAGTATATTAAGCTATATATAATCAGTTGTAAATGGGCATTTATTCATAATGCATGTCCAGTTGGCTTCAATAAAATGCCTTTACTGGACACTTCACTGGAAAAGACAGTCCTTCTGTTCATATTTAGGGAGTTATTAGAAATTTGGATCTAGTTATGCTTGGTTTCTTTTTACCTGAGCTATAATTAATTGTTTCAGTTAGCAAAACATTTTAGCTTTCACTTGTAGCCAGTGGTGAATGCTTTCCAGTGTAGCTTTAATTGGAGCCAGTTTAATTTGTTTCCTTCTGCATTTCAACATAGATCAGCAATCGCTGGAAGCTACAGAGCATTGAGCAGCAACAGAAAGAGGCTCAAGCAAAACAGAAGGCTAAAGAACAAGCGAGGAAAGCTAAAGGTACTGGGTCTACCTAATACAGTTTTTTGTAAAGAAAAATTGTTCATGCATTTTGTCTGAAGAAATGAGTTTGTGGTTTTCTTTTTTTCAGAGGAACGTAAAAAAGCCAAGCAGAGCTACCAAGAGTCCCTGCAGAACGTCAGTACTGTTAGGCAGCAGTTGGCGGTAAGTGCCGTCAACTTGGGCAAATTATATTGATTTCTAAGTGACAATTAGTACATAATACTTATGCCTGTACACTTTATATTTTGTTACATTGTTTTTCCCAATCTGTTGGTAAGCTAACAGAGCTTGTCTGCTGAAAAGTACCCTTGATCGAAATATGTAGTTTTGAACGTGAGGATTGAGTGTACGGATATCTCTTACCTCAGAATGAGAAACCTAAACCTAAACTATTTCTGTTTTTCTGTTCTATGTCTGTCAATAGGAATCAAAGCAGGGAGGGCAGAAGAGAGAGCGGGTTGCCAGTGAAGCTGGGGAAGAATCTCACAAACCTAACAAGAAAGTCTTGAAAACAGAGAAAAGGACTTCTGCTGCTCTTCCATCTCCTGCACCTTCTAAGAAACACCAGAAACAAGAGCCTGAAGAGCCTGAACTTGGAGAAGCAAATACATTCACTCCATTTGACTACAGCCAGTCAAATTTGAAAGTTTTTGCTGGTATGATTTTTACATTGACATTCGCAGCAGACGCTCTAATCCAGAGTGACGTAAATGAAGTCTTTGTAGTCCACAAGTTAACTTCTCCCACATACTAATCAGAATCAGAATCAGTTTTATTGGCCAAGTATACGTGCATAAACAAGGAATTTGACTCCGGTAGTGTGTTCGCTCTCTGTACACATAACAATAGACATTTAGTGGGGTACATACAGTGAAGGGACCACAGACATATACTGTACAATAAATAAACACAACACACATGTGGGCACAAATGACACAAAGTACAAATAATGCAGCTAATAGTGCAGACATAGTGGTGCGGGAGTCTGAGTGCAAAAGAGAAAGTAATAATAAATAGTAAAATTATACAATGGTAAATGGGTTGTGCAAGATTGCATAATATATGCAGACTTAAAATTAAGAGCTGGTTGCAGACCAAGATTCTATCAGTTAGTCCCCCTCCAGACCCCTATTAGATCACAGACACAGTGTTTAAGTTTGTTTCTGAAATAAACATGTAGTTGTTATCCTAAACAAGGGGTATCAAACCTGACACATAACTGGCGAGGTGAACCAGGTGTTTCTGAGGAAAGAAATCACCAGAACATGCTGGGTCTTCAGTTGCCGTTTGAAGACAAAAAGAGTCTCTGCCGTTCTGGTCACATGATTAATTTTTAACATTATTTTCATGAATTTGCCCATCCATATTCTGAGGATGTTCTTTTGTAGCAACTGATTGCAAGGTTGGATTAGCTTAGTGAAACAAATTTCATTCAACCTAATGAGATACCTGAATACAGAGAGTTTCAGAAAATGTATTTATTATGCATGCATGTATAAAAAATCACTTGGACACTTTACTTATATGCAGGAGGTAAATCAAAGGACTCTAAACACTTTGACCCAAATCGACAGACCCGTGACTTCCAACGGAAGGTAACATTTTACATTATAGGCAGCAATTTAATATATAATCGAAGGTGATACCTATTTGTATTTGCATCCGTTGATATGTTCTCATAAGACTGTGCGTTTATATCAGTTTTCTTTGGTTTTGCAGAAAAACCCAAAAGGACGCAAGCAAAATGCGGGAGGGCGGAGCATGTCCTACCAGCCGGCAAAATCTGAACGGTAATGAAATAAACCCCTTGGTTTTTGTCAGGTTTCTTAAAAGTCCCCTAAATTGTTCTCATTCAGCATTTTACATACTGTCTGTATCACATGGTTTAATCTTTAATTGTTTTCATGTTTTTAGAGGATTTCGCCACACCTGGCCCAAGAGATAAAAAACATCACTGGATCATGGTGGCCTTTTTAAAGGACCTCACTCACATCCCTGTCTGTTCTGTTTCTTTATCTTCTTTTTATGTGGGTTGTTTTAACAAAATATGAACCTGGAGAACACAACATGCTGCAGTATATACGTTTTTGGAAGAGCCTTCATTAAACTGAAATTTTAAATGCTGTCTTATTTATTCGCGTTGTATACCTTCTGTGTGTCTGTTTGTGTATGTATGTGTGCACAGGTATTTTTGGGCTCGTGTGTTTATATAAAAGTGCATGTGTGTGTATATGGACATAACTTAATATTTTAGCAAAAAAAATACAAGTAATGAAAATTGCAAAACCTCTCTGGACAATGTGCATTTATGTTCATTTTATAAATCAAAACCTTTGATAAGCTGTTTCTTAATGTTTTGCATGTGAATTTGTATGTTTAAGTATAAATGTTCTTTTTAGAGATTAGGCATAACTTCAGGTAAACATGACCTTGATTCCATCCCATAATTCCATCAGTTTTCAGTATTACACCACACGCTCTGTTTAGCTGTGTTCTTGAATGACGAAGACGTTCTGGACAGGACTGGAAGGTCCCACTTGGGGACCCGTAGGAATGTCCCTCGTGCTTGCCGTAGCGAGCCTTTTTGAATCAGTAGCACTGCTAGTGTGAAACAGACTTCAAGATCAGTTCAATTATATTCTAACTTTTAGAATGAACGTCCAGCCTTCAAACCCCAACAACCCCATTGTGTTCTTTGATGTGACCATTGGGGGACAAGTAAGTAACGGCTGTTTTCACTCTTCTAAATTTTAAACTAGCACATGGATGTCTGGTACATAACAGGCTTGTGAGGAGTACTGATAGTTTCTTTTTTTTTTTTATTAAGAACTGACTTTAAAGAAAGGAGTCATACATTGCTTCTCCATGTGGGTTTTTGTCCATTGTCAGTAAAACGTTACCTGAAGGGGCGCGCTGACTTGCTCCAGCACTACTGCTCATCTTTATTGTTTTGCTGTTAAACTTCTACAAATGGTGTATGTGCTGCTGGCAGCAGCTGCGGGAGTCTGTTTTGCTGCTGCTGGTTGTATTTAATCTCTTGGGGAGATAGTAAGAGAGTATATTATCAGTAATCAACACTGATGTTAGCTTTAACACTTTCACCAGTTTTCCGCAGGCTGTGAACAAGTTGTGCTTTAGATTCGGCTCCTTTGAATCGGCTCACTGGTGCTAACCGAATTGTGTCACTACTGTACAAGGGATCCTCGAGTTTCGACATAGAGCTGTTCCTTTGACGGTGATGTAACTCGAATATTTGTGTAAGTCAAAACACACCCTAGCTTACGTCACATTCCGATCCTAAACACAGTTGTAAAATAATTTAAACAAAACTAAGTCACAGAGAAACGAAAAGGACACTTTGCCACACATACGCTTCGTTACTGCATATTCTTCCGCTGCCCGCAACCAAACTAGTTTGCCCACGTAGTCGGTAAGTGCTAGGCTAATGGTGGAAGTGGAGTGGAAGTAGGGTTGCCACCCGTCCTTTAAAATACGGAATCGTCCCGTATTTGAGAATAAAATTGCGCGTCCCGTTTTGAATCAATACGGGACGGGTTTTGTCCCGTATTTGTTTTCGTTCTTTTTCAAAGCAGCGTCTCATGCAAATCATCCCACACGCATTCTACGAAGATGCCTCCTTTCCTACTCTTCATTGGGTAATTCTTGATGTTATCGTTAGTTTGATTGGTCTATTTAACTGTCCAGTGAGGAGGGTGGGTCTGCAAAGTGTTGGAAGAGAGTAATATTTTTTAAATGGCAGAAGCTCCTCCAGGTAAAAATCCCTGCGTCTTAAAGTTTCAGAGCTTAAACGCAAGCGGCTGCAAAAATACCGCAGAGAGTGGGAGGAAACAAATACTTGACTGCAGAGTGTTAGCGGAAATTGTTATCAAGCCAAATGTGCAATTTGTCGAAGAGCGTTCTCTGTGGCTCATGGTGGTCTGTCAGACGTGCGACAACACGCCTTTATTTGATTAATTGATTGATAGATTGATTGATTGATTGATTGGTAATTAATATTAAAAACTTGACCCAGTCTGTAAAAACCTAGTTGGAGTTATTTTTTTTTGTAATTTACTGTTTTCTACATGAAATAAAGAACAGTGTGTTAAAATATAAAAAAATATATGTATTTTATATTAACTGAGTAAAACCATGTCAACAACTGAAATCACAGTGAAATAAATGGCTAAAATCAGACTTTATCTCAGAATTAGATTTGGCCTGGTTTTCACACACTGGGTCACAAATTGTAATTTGTAAAAGTTCTGTAAAT
>JBBKCR010186159.1:1315-13983 GCA_037577295.1 Ladigesia roloffi | reverse complement strand
TTCTCCACAGTACTGTGTTTGGTCAGTGTGTTTCTTCATAGTACTGTGTGTGGTCAGTGTGTATTTCTCCACATTACTGTGTGTGGTCAGTGTGTATTTCTCCACAGTACTGTGTGTGGTCAGTGTGTGTTTGTCCACAGTACTGTGTGTGGTCAGTGTGTGTTTGTCCACAGTAGTGTGTGTGGTCAATGTGTATTTCTCCACATTACTGTGTGTGTTCAGTGTGTATTCTCCACAGTACTGTGTGTGGTCAGTGTGTATTTCTCCACATTACTATGTGTGGTCAGTGTGTATTTCTTCACAGTACTATGTGTGGTCAGTGTGTATTTCTCCACAGTACTGTGTGTGGTCAGTGTGTATTTCTCAACATTACTGTGTGTGGTAAGTGTGTATTTCTCCATAGTACTGTGTGTGGTCAGTGTGTAATTCTCCACAGTACTGTGTGTGGTCAGTGTGTAATTCTCCACATACTGTTTGTTGTCAGTGTGTAATTCTCCACAGTACTGTGTGTGGTCAGTGTGTAATTCCCCACAGTACTGTGTGTGGTCAGTGTGTGTTTCTCCACAATACTGTGTGTGGTCAGTGTGTAATTCTCCACAGTACTGTGTGTGGTCAGTGTGTATTTCTCCACAGTACTGTGTGTGGTCAGTGTGTAATTCTCCACAGTACTGTGTGTGGTCAGTGTGTTATTCTCCACAGTACTGTGTGTGGTCAGTGGTATTATTCTCCACAGTACTGTGTGTGGTCAGTGTGTATTTCTCAACAGTACGGTGTGTGGTCAGTGGTATTATTCTCCACAGTACTGTGTGTGGTCAGTGTGTGTTTCTCCACAGTACTGTGTGTGGTCAGTGTGTGTTTCTCCACAGTACTGTGTGTGGTCAGTGTGTTATTCTCCACAGTACTGTTGCAGATGGCATTTTACAGATGAACATTCACAAATGTATCCATAAATAAACATGGCCATCATTAACTAAGATTAACATTAATATCAGTGTACAGCTTATCTTCGAGAATAAATGCAAAAGTGTATGTGTATATTATTATTAAGACTTATACGAAAAGCTCTTGAAGACACAAACGTCTTAGGAAAAGATCCCAACCAGAAGCATGAGATGGGGCCAAACACCCAAACAGAAAAATACACACCGGTCTGGGTTTGGGATGTTCTACTCTTGTTAAAGTCATCACTGATTCCAATAAAGTGGAAAGTGGTTTACTTTAAAGGTTCCTGAATTTCTAACTGAAGTTCTTCATGATCCCTATTCCTCTTCTAACCCATCTCCCACTCCTCATCCCCCACCCCCAAACACAGAGCCTAACTGATGCGAATCCAGAACTCCGGTCAGGAGCTGATCTCTGACATTAAAGAGAGAAAAAGCCAGTATGATGTAAATAAACAGATTTTATTGTTTTTTTTGGTTCCACCTTGCTGAGGAGTAAATAAAACCCGGTTCTTCAGACTTCAGTCCGGAACCTCGTCTCCTGTGTTGAGCTCCAGGCGCCCCTATTGCATCACTGAAGCACAGAGAAAAGTGACTGTGAGGTGAAGTGAAAGTGATCGTTCTGTCACGTGTGAATACGCCACAGCATACAGAGGGATCAGCCAAAATTCTTCCTCTGCATTCAACACATTTAACACATTTAACACATTTAACTCATTTAACACATTTAACTCATTTAACACATTTAACTTATTTAACTCATTTAACCCATTTAACCCATATGTGTGGGAGCAGTGTGTGGGGAGCAGTGTGTGTGGAGCAGTGTGTGTGTGGAGCAGTGTGTGTGTGGGAGCAGTGTGTGTGGGGGAGCAGTGTGTGTGGGAGCAGTGTGTGTGGGTGGTATCTAATTCATTGTTACCTCAGTGGTGCCACCAGCCGTCTTGGTATTAGAACTCAAGACCTTCTGGCAGCAGCCCTGAGCACCAGGCTACCAGCTCAGTGCTGGAGGTGAAGAAGGGAGTTCGTTACCTGCATTATACTTCTTCATAAAATCTTTCATCTGGTCCTCCAAACCCTCAGTAAGCAGAAAGGAGGACACCAGCGTGGCTATTTTTGCTGACTCGTGGTATTCCATTAAGCGGTTGACCATGATCTTCACGTCGACCCCCGGCAGTCTATCCTCTGGGATGTGTCCCGCCATGGTCAGGTGTTGCCTGAAGGACTTCAGTTGCTGTTGGTTCAGTGGCTCCAGGGTTTTCAGGAGAAGATCCTGCAGGTGGGCCATCTAGAAATCTTTCAGGAATTAAAATGATACAAATGTTTAAAATGAATAAAAGGAAAGAAGGTGTTGCTTCTCTACTACGTCAGAAGAATCCGGCCCTTCTTCACCACAAGAGCTACACAGATTCTTGTCCAGTATCTGGTCGTTTCCAGACTGGCTTCCTGCAGCTCTCTACTGGCTGGGAACTAAATCATCTCAGCATGATTCAGAATGGAGCTGCCAGGTCAGTCTTCGACCTTCCTAAACTCACTCACACCACACCTTTATTTCTGACCCTTCACTACCTCTCTGTAGCTCAGGTCTGGGCAATTAATTTTTACAGGGGGCCTCATGAAAAATCTGATCTGTGATGGAGGGCCAAAAACGATGATAACTTAATTCTGCTCAATATGAATTTTCTCCTTGTAAAAAGTTGTAAAATTTTTATAATTTACATAAATTTATACAATCAGAATTATAAGAATATTCTGTAAATATTTATGTACATGGCATTAATTGTGGTGTAGGTCACCAGGGGCATATCAAGCTTTACAAAAGCAGGGAGTGTTCTGAGATGGGGATGCCAAGTTATAAATCCGATATAAATAATCAGTTTAATACAGTATAATCTGACAAAAGTGGGGGTGTTGAATCCCCCCATCCCCCCCATGTGCTACGCCCTTGTAGGTCGAAGAGGAAAATAATGCTATATAATAGTTTTTTTATTTAGACTTTGTTGTTAAAGACCGACAACTGAATAAACTGAGCTGTGTCGATGCGACGGCCATCCCGTCCGCGTCCCCGTCTCGTCTGTCTCGATCTCAATCCCCCGAATTCTAGGTTTCCCTTTCCTTCCCCCTCTTTCAATCCCATTCGTCCCTTTACTTTTGTCCACCCTTCATAGGTACCCTTGTTCCCTTCCTCCTTGGTTTGTACTACTCCCCTTCTATTATTTGCACCTGCTCCTCATTTCCCCGCGTCTCCCCTGCGTCTTGTTTAGTGTTCCCATTTAAGCCGGCCGGTCCCATTTCTCCCTGAGTCAGTCTTGGTTGTACAATCGCTGGTATCTTGTCCTGCACCAACTCGTACAGAGATCTTGGTGGCAGTGGTCTAGTTTGTTGGTTTGCTTGCTTGTTTGTGTAAACCCTTCGTAGCCTAGTAACCTAGCTTGCTTGTTTGTTTGTCCTCTCGTGTTCGCTTGTTAAACTTTAGAGAGGTACTGCTTTGTATGATTACTAACGTACATAACTTTATGTTTGCAGACCCGTGTTCCTCCCGTTTCTCAGTGATCACTGACCCCTGGCTCGACGTGAGAGGCCGCAGCCTTTTGTTCCTTTGTTTGTTTGCAGAGCACGGGTCCAGTCTGTGTCTTTTGTTGATCTGATCTCTGAAACAAAGTTTCATTAAAACAAAGTGACACCAGCCGAGTGCATCCTCCCCTTCTCTAAACCTTGCGGAGAGATCCGTGACAGTCGATCACAAACATCATAATAAGAAAACAAACAGTCAATGATAAAAAATATTAAATCCATTAATTGATATACAGGTCAACAGTAAAAACATCTACGAGCAACTGCAGAACAATAAAAGGGTTTATCAACACACACAGCAGCATATTTGCCAAGTTATGCTGAAATATGATTCTACGGGTGATTATAACCTAAGAGCCGTTTGGGAGCTGAGGGAATTGGCTCTTCTTTGGTAGCCGAGGCAAAATAGCGTCTCTCTGAAAAGAGCCAAACGGCCGTCCGCACTGGTGTATGTGGTATTCACAGCACAAATGCGACCCTAAGTAAATTACACCGCTTGCTCGGCCCCACCCGGTCCCGCCCAGAGACCTGCAGAGTCTCTCACGTCTTCAACAGTCTCCTGAAAACCCACCTGCTCTTCAAGGAGCACCTTGGTGACTAACGATGTCTCATCAGTCTCACTTCTCTTTCTACCTGCCACTAACAACTGACTTTCCTTGACAGGAGTTGTTTAGGTACAGATTCTTGGTTGAGTTATTGCTTTGATTTTGCTTTACAGGTCTGAGATTCAGACATGGACTACCTGAGCACTGATGTACGTTGCTCTGGATAAGGGCATCAGATAAATGCTGTAAATGTAAATGTAACTGTAAATGTATCTGTAAGATCAGACATGTGTTCCTCAAGTCTGATTCCAGAATGTTCAGCTCCATCAAACCCCTCCAACTGATCCAGCACTCTGATCAGATCATCAACAGGTCAAGGGTGAAGGTTACAGCAGAAGATGTAGTGTGGGTAAATACAGTACTCACAGTACTTAAAGTACTCACTGTAATTACAGTACCCACAGTATTTACAGTACTCACAGTACTCACAGTAATTACAGTACTCACAGTCCTCCCAGTCCTCCCAGTACTCATAGTGGTCCCAGTACTCACAATACACACAGTGCTCATAGTACTCACGGTGGTCACCATACTCACAGTACTCACAGTACTCACAGTACACACAGTGCTCACAGTACTCACAGTACTCACAGTACTCACAGTACACACAGTGCTCACAGTACTCACAGTACTCACAGTGGGCTCAGTGGTCAGGAGAGGCTCAGGAGAGGCTGTGTCCAGGTCTGGTGTCCTCACAGCAGCAGGGTGAAGGATTAAGCTCCTGCAGGAGATCATTTATAGCAGCAGACACACCCTCTCCTGGTACAGAGGGGCGGGGCTTCAGAGGAAAACACCCACTCTGGGGTTGCGTGGGGGGGCTTCTTTGCCACAGAGGTGAAAATGAAGAATCAAGATAAACACGACTTCCCCAGATTTCTGACCTGACCATATAGGGTGTTTTAGTTTTGACAGATGTTTCTGTACAGAGTGACTAAAAATCCTTTTTATGTACAGAAGTCTGATCTGAGCATGAAATGTCCAGTAAGTCTTCATTTTTATACTCAGGGCCGGCCCGTGGCATAGGCAATGCGGGTGAAAGCCAAGGGTGCAATCTATCCAGGGGGTGCCACCAACAGAGGAAGAAAAAGGTCTAACATCTTAAAACTATTTGTTTTAAGTCAATTAAGTAGGAGTAACAATAAAAAAAAGAGATAACAACAACAATAACTAACAATTTTAATCACATCAACAATAATAATTTCAATAAAAAACAATAACAATAACAAAAATAACAACAACAACAATAACAATAATAATAATGATAATAATAATAATCATTTTTACCTTCATATTTTAAAGGCAATGTAGTTTAAAATGAACTAAAATGTTGCAAATTTAGTATATATTTTTTAGAACCAAGCTAATATTTTGCCCATTTTCCTTGCAATATATAATTCTTTAGTGCTAAATTTTAATATCGGTATTTACATTCTGGCACTGTAGGAGTTCGCTGTAAACTGAACAGTACGAATATGGGTTTAACTTTATATGTTTGTTAAGAGTAATGTATTATATTGAGTTTAAAATTAAACTAAAGAGTTATGGGACCGTATATGGTGGCATATTTATGGTACACACAAAAAATAGGCCTTTTATAACACAGCAGGGAGTCACTGTATATGTATAGTAACAGTGGAATTTTCTGGGATGCAGGGGGCGCCACTTAAAGTCTTGCCTAGAGCTCCAAATCTTTTAGGGCCGGGCCTGATAATACTGGTGATGTTATTAAACTATAGTCGTGTTCAGGTTGTCAGACTCAAAATAAAAAGGTCGTAACCCTTTTCAGGGTCTGAAGCATTTTTCAGTTCCTTTCAGACAAGAAAAACTGTCTGAAATGTGAGAGCATGGACCAAAGCCCCATCAGATGTGGAGGAGAGAAGACATTTGAGAACGATCATTATTTCAATAAAGTGTATTGTTTCAAAAACGTCCCAGGAACTCATACCTGCCCACAATAACATTCCATGGAAATGTTCTGTCCCACACAAGCGTTCTAGTGAAATCCATCATTCAGACCCAGAAGACTGCCAGGATTCTGACTAGAACCAGAAAATCTGAGCATATCACACCAGTCTACAGATCCCTACACTGGCCTCCAGTCATATTTAGAATTGATTTTAAAGTACTCTTACTCATTTATAAATCACTCAATGGCCTAGGACCTAAATACATTGCAGATATGCTCCCTGAATATAAACCCAACAGACCACTCAGATCATCAGGATCAAGTCAGTTAGAAATACCGAGGGGTCAAACAGAACGAGGGGAATCCGCTTTTATCTATTATCTTGCCTGCAGTTGGAATTGGCTTCCAGAAGAGATGAAATGTCCTGAAACATTCCAGAATCAAAACTCCTCTGTTTAGCTGTACATTCACTGAATGAGCCCTGTGCTGCATCCAAACTGATCACATTTGGTTTTTAACTGTCTTAGACTTATTTGAAATCAATTTAAAATAATTTAATTCATTATATCAATCAGTTTTTACTTTTTTATTTTTGTTTGTTTTATTGCTGTGATCATTGTATTTACTATTGTTTTACTTTCTTTTTTGATTGTTGTTTTGATTATTGTTTTTTATGATCACTGTGCTACTTTTCATGTAAAGCACTTTGAATTAACTCTGTGTTTGAAATGTGCTGCATAAATACATTTGACGTGCATTGATATATGCTTGAAACGGCTGAAGGAATTTTACACAGGAATTCACATCAACACCTAAAAACATCAGCATGAGGGGATGAAGGACAGCATAAGATCATATAGATGGCAGAATCTTTATTAACAACAAAGTTCATTCAGAAACTCTTCCCAGAAAGACTCTGCTGGGGGTTCTGGAACCTAGAGAACAAGCTCCAACACAACTGAACATCATGTTAGGACAGAAACTATACCGCGTTCCCAGAAGCGGAGCCAGAGGGGTGTCCGGGGTTGGGGGGGGGGGGACGGGCACTGGACACCCCTGACATCCGATTGGCCACCACAAAATTGTATTTGCTGCCGGCTGGTCCTGATGCATTCGTGTGAAGAGGTTTTTGAATTTTGCCGGCAATCCCACTCAAGCTGTTAGTGGTTGGAAGTTTAGATAATTTTACGTACTCTGACCTTTGAGTCTCGTTCAGCAAAATGAACAAATCTTTTTTTGAGTCATCTCATTCATTTTAGCAAAATATAATAAACACATCTACTGCTCACACAACCGCTGATCACACAATCAGGACCAAACTATACTGCTGTAAGAAACAGCAAATATGAATTAATTGTTTACTTGAGTCTTTGGCTTGATTCGCTCACCTCGCCTCTTACCTGACAAGTTTTGGGTCTGAGTCGTTCGTTTATCAGAACTGATTAGTTCATCTCTCTAGTCTGTTTTAGGTCTGCTGGGTCTAACTGCTGTATTTTTTATTGGGTTGTGTTTTCTTTATGCCAGTTTTATTGTTAATGAACTCAGCATTGTTTCTGATTTTTTATATATTATTTCTAATTTAAATACAGTGAGTGTGTGAATAGCTAGCTCCTCCACTGCATTTTCCAGGAATAGATCAGAAAGAGTTAAAAAGTCAGACAAAGTTCATTGCATCGCCATCTCTCTGTGTCCGCCTTGCTTTCCAAGAAGTGGCCTTGTCTTACTTCTGCTTTACTATTTCAGTTCCTGCAACCTGCACACAAACCGAGAGGCCGAGGCAGATTCTACAGACACGCTGTTCCGGCCCAAGGCATAAGCAAACTAAGCGGCTGCTTAGGGCCCCTTGGCCACCAGGGGCCCCCAAAGAGTCCCTGAAACTACGTTGTTTTTTTATTGTTATTTTTTTCATTTATTTATGTTTAATTTTTCAGTTGATATCATGTCCGTAATGAAATCCATAATTCAATTTAAAAAATCAATGCAATATTCTTTTAACTTGGCATTGATTCACAGACAGATGGACCAGTGTAAGCTTCTGGGAGACTCACCTGTGGAAAAGAGGCTGATGTTGAAGAGGGTGCCCTTGCTACAGAGATGGAGAGTCTTCCAGAACTCCCCCAAGAAAAGATAACTGCATTTGAACGTCTCACTTACCTCCCTTAAAATGAGATCTGTGAGTTGTACCCGGATCTTTGGGCACTCTCCCTGTGACTGTTGCATCTGCAGATTGGAGCTTTTCCAAACTCAAACTAATCAAAAACTAGCTGAGATCTTCCATGGCCCAAAGAAGACTGAGTGGACTTGCCCTAATTAGTATTAATAACCAAATTGCCCATCAGATATCTTATAATGACATCATAAACGACTTTCAGAAAAGTAAGGAATCACAAATGTGGAATATTGAACATTGAGGTTGAATGTAAAGTTCAGTTAGTTTGTCTTTTCATACAAAATATCATGTTTGTATTTGACAAATTTTTAGTTCTTTGGTATTTAGCTTTATATTTGATTATTAATTATATTTATTTTGTTTGTAGTTGATTGTATTGCATGTTTTACGTGTTGCAAAAAAAAATGAGTGTTTACAGTAAGAGCATTTTGCCACTTTTCACCACATTAGGTATGCCAACTGGTACTGCAAGACTTTGGATGTTAAAGTGCAAATGACCTGACTTTTCCTGTAGGTTTGCTACTCTTACAATTAAAGATCATAGCAAGGGTAAAAACATTGGTATGATGTAAGCAACACAGCTTAAAAAATACTAATTATATTGGGTTTGTTACATTTATAATTAGTTTTATTTGTGGCACAGAGGGGCCCCCAATGGATCACCCAGATCAGTCATGGGTGGACATGTGACAGAGTGCTGGAACAGAGCAGAGCCGGCCTGAGGTCACCCAGAATGGAAGACCTGCCACAAAAAGACCTGCCCTTATTGGCACCTGGTCCAGTTTCCAAAGCGCCTGTGTCGATCATTTGAAGCAAAGTGTAAATTTTCAAATTTTACATTTTCAAATTTACACTTTGCTTAAAATGATCGTCACAGGTGCTTTGGAAACTGGACCAGCTGCCAATAAGGGCAGGCCAACCTGAGTTACAAAAGTAACAAAAGAGAAATGGAGAAATATGCTGACATAGTGCAGACTAAAGGAAAGTGCTCACAAATGTCCAGTGGTTTCTGTATACTGTGCTGCAGTAGGCAGATTTTGTGAAGCTTCCATTCTGGATGACCTAAGGCCGGCTCTGCTCTTTTCCAGTACTCTGTCACATGCCAACCCATGACTGATCATTCACTGACACAGTTGTACAATTATACAAATAATTGAAAAAACTCGAACAATCCGGTTAACTCTCCCCCCCCCACACTCCCTGCTTTTGATGAACAATTCTCATGTTAAACAAACACACCTCAATATATTAATAAAAAGGTATAAAAAGTAATAAACATAAGAAGAAAACCAAAACATAGCATGAGGATACTTCGATCACACATACCCAAACAACACAGTATTATGAAAGTACGGAAGCCCTGAACCGCATATGATAAAAAAATTTAGATTATAAGTGGTTATTTCTTGTTACTATGTTGTTATTTCGACATAATAAGTCGTTATTTCGACATACTAAGTCAGTATTTTGACATAATAAGTCGTTCTAACAAGATAGTATCTCATTATTTTGACATAACACGTAAGAATGTCTTATCATTTCCAAATAATTTTTATCATATGTGGATCAGGGCTTCTGAATGAAAGACATTTAAACCTTAATGAAAAATCAACCATGATTTAAAAAACAAAAAAATCAATCCCTGAGTGAAAAATGGACAAAAAGACCAAGCCCCCTTTTGCCAGATGGCCCGTTGTGGACCGTTGCTGACCAGTGAGAGGTTCACCAACTCCCTCCCATTCCCTGTTTCCCATTTACAATCAATAATTAGCCCCTTTCATAGATCTGGCAAGAGCGAATATTCTCCAATATTTTCACGCATACAATGAGACTCTGTAATGATGTATATGCTATCCTGTCAATTATATGCTTATGCATATGCTTTTGCACGAGTAATGGCCCCATCCAAAGTGTTCAAAACCAGCAGTCCCCAACCCCCGGGCAGCCCGCAGACCGGTACCACATGACCCATGGCTGCACTGAAAACATTACAGTATTTCCTTGTTATTTACTATCAGAGACTAAATTATTTCTTATAAAAAATGACCGGATTTCTTATATTGAACCCGGGTCGTGACGAAATAAATTTTGATTATCGATATCTGGGCTTGAAGTGAGTTTGATCACCGTTCAAGGTCCCTCTCAATTTTTAGAAAGTTCTGTGTTAGTATATAAGGTAGGGACGAGAAAATGTCCATGCCCAAATACCTAAACTGTCTTACTATTGGAATATTAGAAGGTAATGATGTGAGTGGCATGACTGAATTCAGATGCATTAATGATGATTTAGTCCAAAGGATTTTGTATCCAGAAAGTGAGCTAAATATATTGAAGGTAGAAAGCAGATGTGGTAATGAAGATTCTGGGTCACCAACATAGAGCAGGATGTCATCTCCATACAATGAAATGCAGGTTTCTGTGTTATTAAAAGATATAGGAAGTGCAGAAGGGTGTTGTCTGATTTTCTGTGCTAATGGTTCGAGAGAGAGGGCAAAGAGCAGTGGCAAAAGGGGGCAACCTGGCGGGTACCTCTAGATATAGAGATTTGTGAGGAACAATATTACCTGTATATAACATTGCAGAGGGGTTGTTACACGGAACCTTAATCATTTTAATAAAATTTGATCCAAATCCGAAATTGTCCAGGGTAGCCCAGAGTCCCATTCTAGCCTATCGAATGCCTTCTTGTCGTCTAACGATAGGATTGAGCAAGGGAGATCAATAGCCCTTGCTGCATGGATAATGTGTAAAAGATGACATGTTATCGGATGCCAATCTGTTCTTAATAACTCTGGTTTTATCGGTATGTATTAACCTTGTCATATATATTTCTAACCTGGAAGCCAGTTCTTTCGCATAAAGTTTAACATCTCCATTTAAAAGAGACAGTGGTCTGTAGTTACTGCAGTGAGTGGCATTTTTATTGGGCTCAAGAAGTAAAATGATTATTGCATTTTTGGTTCCTGCGTTAAAAGAATCTTTATGAATTGCAGTGTTAATCATGTCCAACAGTGGTTGGCCAAGCTTGTCCCAAAAATTGAGATACACCTCTGGTGGGATACCATCCCAACAGGGGATTTGCCCTTCATACTCACTACAGCCTTTTTATTTAACTCTTCCAGGGATATAGGGGCACACAGTTCTTAACTGGTGAAAGAGGGTAAGCAAAAGTCATGAAAGAAACATTTACAGACACCTGCATCCAGTGTCACATCAGATTTATAAAGGGTAGAATAAAAAATAATAATTTTGCTAGTTTCACTTAGTGTACGAGTGGATTTATGAATGGCTGTAATGTTAATTTATTTCTCATGTTTCAGCCTTGAAGCTAGTAAGTGGCTGGGTCTAGAGCCACCAAAATAGTCTTCTGTTCCTTTGTATTAAAAACTCTGCCCTCCGTCTCAACAAAGCGTTCAGCTCAGTTCTTACAACAGATATTCTTCCCGATAAGGTGTCAGTTTGTTCTGTCTTTCTGCCTATTGTCACATGAGTGTTTTCCAAATCATTTATTTTACATAATCTATTTCTACTGAGATATGATGAGAAAAAATAGTTGTGTTCCTGATTGATCCCTTAATGGCATCCCATATGAATCTAGAATCATCTACAGAGCCTGTGTTAAGTTCTATGAAGGTCGTCAGGGCTTTCTTAAAGAAAACACAGAACTTTTCATTTTTGAAACGCCACCGAGGTGCTCCAAGGGGAGAATCGGTAAGTGTAAAATGGGCTGACATGATACTGTGATCTGATAGTGTGCACGTTTTAATTGCCACATTAAGTATTTTGGAGAAAGCAGCAGTTGATGCTAATATGTAGTCTATCCTAGATAAAGTCTGGTGTCTGGCTGAGTAAAAAGTATATTGTTTTGTAGTGGGATTGGTTATATGATACAGATCTACTAAGCTAGTAGCTGACAGAAATTCCTGCATATCCTTAGAGGCACGTATTTGTGTAGGGGTAGAAAGTAGAGCAGATTTGTCTAATGTTAAGTTTACACCAGCATTCATGTCTGCCACTTATGACTAATAGGTAATCGTGAAGTTGTAATAAAATGGTCAGATTGGGGAAAAAATCCGGTTCAAACCGAGCTGTAGCATAGACTGCGACAAATGCAAATCTATGGCCTAAGATAATGGTTTTAATTAGGGATGAGCTGGATACTCAGCTGAAACAAGTATCCGGTACGGATAAAGAACTTTTGACGAGTACAGGAATCATATGAGTAATAGAGTCAATATTTGTGCTCGGGTTTAATACAAATTCTCACTGGGTTGCTGACTGTGTCTGCGTGCAGTGATGTTTGTCAGTGCGTGTGTAGCGCTTTAAGTAGTCCGTGTAGAACACACGTAGTTAGTTTTGTTTTTCAAACCACCGCATGTCGAGATTAAAAAAATATATACATTTAAATATTTGGCTGCTCAGAGCAGGGGGGCCATAAGGGGGGACAGGAGCAATTCTAGAGGAGCTCTCTTGCG
>JBBKCR010186141.1:0-13984 GCA_037577295.1 Ladigesia roloffi | reverse complement strand
GTGTGTGTGTGTGTGTGTGTGTGTGTGTGTGTGTGTGTGTGTGTGTGTGTGTGTGTGTGTGTGTGTGTGTAGCTGCAGGATCACTCAGAGCGGACTGGAGGAACATGGACGGAGAGATCAGAGCGCCCTGGACTTTATGGACCTCACAGAGATCCTAACTGGAGCAGCAGGAGAGTCTAAAAGCAACGTATTACGGACACGTCCCAGAAAAAAGTCCCCACACTTGTGTGTAAGCCCGTCCCGGGGTTTTTACTCGGGGAGCGCAGTTTTGTCTGGGATCTTCTTAGTTTCTCTGGGTCGAGTTTGTCTGGGCTGAGTTTTTTGGCTGCGCTTGATGGAAAATCTGCGGTGGCATCAAACCGGGATTCACTAAAAAACACCACCCCACGGACTACCAAGCAAAAGGCGCGGATACTACGTGTAATCTTTTTTTTCTCGTGGACTGCAACGCGTTTGAGAGTCTTTACTCGCGCTTTTGTCAGATTTTTTGTGTCGGAATAAACCCCCTCTCCGTTCCGGAGTGATGATGCTAGCCGGAGTTAGCTAGCTTTAGCCTCAGGAGCGTTAGCCACCATTCCTCCATAATTTATTCTCAGGCCTATTCATTTCCATCAAAACCAGTTACTGAGTGACAGACGACCAGTTCACGTTGGGAGCAGGATAATCTACTGGGGGATAGGATTATAGTCTGAGGTAAATAGGTAGCTTTTCAACGCTAAAGTAGCCAAGGACCAGATCGTGTTAAGCTAACTGCGAATTAGTGGACCGCTCTTGTGTCTGAAATAGTTGGAAAAAGTTGACCACTTCACTGGAATAATAGCTGACTTTATTCTATGTCTGAGTTTGTCTGCTCGCTTTGCAACAGAACAGTTGTTGTAGGATTTGGGTTTAGTTTTGTAAACTGATTTTAGTTTTTTTTCTGTGGTCGTGCCGGGTGGGCTCAGCTGCTGTGGGGTGAATTACGGTCTCTGCAGCTTTGTTTTGGAGGGGAGGGGGTCGTCCAGATTTTAGAGTTAAAGTTAATTTCAACTAAAGTCTGGTTAGAAGACGCAGTCCAGACTGTCCAGTGGTGGAGACGCACTGATGCTCAACTCAGATTATGTGCTGACAAAAATGCCAGTTGGATGTAAATCTCCAGAGAGCTGAAAACATAAGCCCAATGAGTGACACACAGCCATCGGTGACGGACAGGTGAGTAATTCACTGTTCACTGCAACACACGTGACTGCACACAATTGAACCCAGGCGTTGTTTGGTTGGGAATGGGGGTAAGAGATTTTGTGTGGTTGTATGGGACAGTTCAAACCAACGCGTATTATGAACCTAGTGTCTAGCCCAGAATACAATAAATGGAAAAAGTATTTGGACCAGTTTTTCATGGGTTTAGGCTAGGCCTCTAAATGCTTCAGTGTACCAAGTCAATTAGGGCAACTCCATGCTTCCAAATTTGAGGACACAGTTTATTGGGAAGGCCCTTTTATATTCTATTCATGACTGTGCCCCAGTACACAAAACAAGGGACATAAACCAACTTGAGCAAACAGAGTCCTGACCTCAAGCCCATCCAGCACCTTTGGGATGAACCTTAATCAGCCTGAAAGCCAACACAAGTGCCTGGCATCATAAATGCTTAACATAATTAAAAGCCACAAACTCCTACAGAAACACTCCAACATCTTGTGGATAGCCTTTAAAGAAGAGTGGAAGTGATGGCCGTGAGTCCCTGTACTATTGTCCATATAGTGTACAGTCATACCAGGCCAGTACATCCTGATTGTATCCATAACAAGCTTACTGAGTTTCCATAACGACTTTACTGGAATATGAAGTATAATCTCCTTGGATTTTTGATAGTGCTCATACACACGCACTCGTCTGCTTTTGGGTGTAGTCGGCTGGTGCTGAGTTGCATAGCAGTTCTTTGCTGAGCCATTCCATTAGGGCTCTCTGTTTTACTATTAGTGTGGTGCAGTTGCTGTCAGATAGTCATTGAGAGAGGATTTAGATGAAAACCACATTGAGTATTTCTGAAATATCCAGAATGTTGGGGGTTTCCTCATGTGGAAACATGTTTAATGACTTTCACCCATGAGGCGGTCTTGTTTGCTGAGCTGTGAATGTGATGAAAATGGCGTGGTTGACAAAAGCAGTCAGGACCCTGAATTCAAGTTTGAACTGTTGCCATAATGTGCAATATCTCCTTAATGTGCAATAGACGGTAAAAATCTAGTGCAATCATATTTATTCCACCAGTGCAATTTGTATATTATTTGTGTACTACTGTTACTAATCCATTGTTTTGTACCTCTTTCTTATTTTATTCCTGTCTTTTATTATATGCCTCACTGTACCTTACATTTTGTTGTTTCTTGAAAAAGTGACAATGACAAAGATGTTTCTTAATTCAAATTGTCTGAGTATAGCGGCAGTGCGGTTCTAGGAAGTGTTCCCTTCAGTATTGTGTGCTCCATCAGCCAAAAGTCTCAGACGTCATCAGCATTGGTGCTTTACTCAGTCTGGACTAGAGCTGCAGTGTGGATTAATATTAGTAATGCAGTTATAATATTACATATTTTGATTGCAGTTCTTTTTATACTAATAGAATTTTTTAAAATAGTGTAGAAAAAAGTGTAGAAATATTGTTGATAAGGGATAAACACGGGAAGGAGAGTGGCTAGTTAAGAATACATGAATCTAATTTTTGGTACACAAGAATAATCGAAAATGAACGGAAAATCCAGGATACAGCCAAATTGGGAAAAAACTTTGCAACATGCTTTGCCAATTATTATGTTTTTGTTCGTCTGCTATTGGACCAAATTTCTTCCAAATATCAGACGTTGCCCATTTTCAACAATCTTGCCACCTTCACTTTTATTTCGTGCTGGTGCTTCAACTACGAATGCATGGAAAATCGAAGACAGTAAAAGAAGATATATAGTCCCTATGAAGTCCCTGTAGGCCTACTGAACACACTGTGAAAATGACAATTTGTATATAATAGTCTAATACATTGATATTTTTGCTCATGCTATTTTTGCAGGCTACAATACTGTTGTAATTAGTTTTGATGACAATAAATATGTAATTAACAACCTGCCCCTAAAATGATAGAACATTAAAATCCACCCGTTTCCGCAGCCCTCTGCGGGTCCCTGATCGGCCCATGGCAGGACCCTGATCTCAATATTGCAGAAAACATATAGTAATAACAATTAATTAATGACATTGAGCAGCCTTGTTCTGGACAGTGACAAATAAGTCAATTCAGTTCACAATAATACTGGACAATTCAGTACCTGACCTGAGTATATTCAGTATTCTGGTTTAGATTCTGTTTATAACAGCACATAATTTAGCTTAAATCACTTTAACTGTATATATCTTGTGTGTTAAGGGATGATGTTTGCAGTTTGCAATATGTTCAGTTTTCTCATCTGATTCTGATTATTTACTTATTTGTAACTAAGCCTTTTTTATGTGTATTTATAGGCTTGTGCAATTAATTTGACACATATTTACCTACCCATCAGCTTTGTAAAATGGTCTATGTTAAGCATTGAATGGATAAATTTATGCCAGGAAACAAATGCTCAATTTACATCCAAGTATTGATTAGCCAAAAGAACTGAACAAGTAAATGATATGTAAAGACTCAGGAAAACTGAGGTCTTGGTCACTATGTGCTCATTAAATCTCTTAGAGTGAGTTATAATCATACACTGCCTAAGATAATTAAAGGTTCAACAATCTCCAGTGCCCTGGAAGTCTAGCCCCCAAAAATATTTGGCACAGAACTAAAACATGAAGCTGATATAGCATTACATCCAGGCTGAAGTCATTTAGCAGCTAATGATGGTTTGCCAAATTAATCAGCATGCAGTGTTGCATCATGGGCTCATGAGTTGTTTCACATGGGGGGAAAAGAAAAGGAACAAGAGAAACATATGCAGGCAGTATTCCTAAATCATAAGATACATGCTGCTTAGACTGAGATATGAACTAGAATTTGTATTGTTTTATAGGACGTTTTTTTTACTGGAAATAAAATTAATTTATTACTGTGTTTACCTGCTTATAACAAAGAAAACGAGCTGCATGAATTACAGTCCAGTCTACACAGGGGTAATATCTGTATTTACTTTCTAGCACTGCAGGAGTTCAGTGTAAACAGTACTCACAGAGGTCCAGTTATTACATTTAGTCCCAGTAGAAGATCCGAACTGAAGTCCATCTTGTCTTATAGCCCCTTTGTCCACATTTTTATATGGTTTACGCAAAATGTATTGTTCATTTTCAATGTAGAAAATGTGCACAACTAACTATCTGATCTGATATGATATCGGTATAGGGTCTGATATAGCCAAGGTATCAGATCTCGGTAGGACAGTCTTAATTGCTATTTCAGTTTGCAGCTTGGGCTGGACCTTACTTGATGCTGTAATATGCAATGCTTCACTGCCACCCATACCAGGAATCTGCGGAAACTTCAGTCTGAGCGAGCAGGAAATATTAGCTGTTGTTTTGAAGAAGATGTTGCTCGTTTGGAGATACTTGAGTTTGGAAATGATGAAAAGGAAGACTGGGGTGGAAGTACAGTTGTGTTGGCAAAGTGTGCCAGAAGATGCTAGCAAACAGGGGAGAAGACACCAGGCAGCAGACGCTCAGTGACGTTTTCCAAAAATGTAACAAATTCACATGAGACAACCTTAAAGCTATAGAATATCAGAGAAGACTTCTAGGTCTCCATCAGGGCCTCTTTGGGGTTCTTTCAGGGGCTTTGTGTGCTTTGTGGGCTGTTTTTGCCCTCTACCTCTTTCTCTATCTCCATATTTACATATTTACGGGGCATATTTACGCTATTATAATAGACATTTTAAGGCATAATTCCACAAAACAACAATGCGTTTTTTCATTATGCGCATACTATTGGAACATAACTGTGTAGGCCAGTGGTTCCCCATCTATTGAACAGGCTGGATAGCTAACATTTGATCCCTAGCATTCAGTTACGTGTTCCTATTTGACAAGAATACATTTCTGAATCTTTTTTCAAATATACAGAACCACTTTATTCAGATGCCAGACCTGCCGTTGGTATAACTGTGTTACAGTCGTGTATCACACAGGTATGCTTGGTTTTACCAGACTCACAGTGTGAAACTCTTTTATTTTCAGTAGTCACACCAGGCTTTAATCACAGAAAGCCTTGGTCTCTGAAGAAAACAGAAGATGAAAAACTAATTTAATTGAATTATGGTGTTGTTCCCCTGAACAGGGGCTAGGAAATGCCATAAGCTGTGTTTCCTTATTGAAGTTTTATTATAAGAAAGACAGCACGTACTTTCATGTCTGGATGTTTGCAGATCTATGAAATCACCTTCCTTTAGCCCTCATCAAGCCCTAATAACAAAAACCATGTCAGTGTTGTACTTCTTGAAAATTAGTGTGCAGAGATTGTATAGCTGATTGACTGTAATCAATTCACTTTATTTAAAAATGAGTTCTATTGTGATGACACGACCCTGGTTATGCACACCACATGCATTCAGTAACATAATTAATTTCAACAGGCCCACCAACCAAACTGAAAGAGTATCAAAGGGAAACACTGACTAGTGTTAGTGAAGTGTTAGATCCTCATTAGGAGAAAAGTGAAAATATTGAAAGCTTTTAAGGGGGAACCAACTCTATAATAAAGTGTATGTCTTTGTATAAAAGTCCCCCTTGGTGTAATGATCCGTCCCTATACTTTTGTCCACATTGTGTTTGTATTTAGAGAGCTGCAGAGTTTATCGTCTGCTTGTTGGTCCCTGCAATGCTGATATTGTAGAAGGTTGTAATATACACACAAACCTCCAGCCTGACACAGTGTTTCTGACAGTGTGACCAAATCACAGCTCCTGGGAAGTTACTGGGTTTTCTGATGAATGGAGGTCTTAATGTAACTCAGCATAATTATTTAATATAATCTTTAACCATTAAAGGTTAATTAATGCATGAATGGGGGGCCTAAACTGCAGTCGTTGGAGGGTCCAAACATCTGTGAAGATTTGAAAAGAACCAAGTTAGGGCATTTGAGTCTTCCCACTCATATGTTACAATCATCTGGTGATCTGTGGTACCAGAGGCAGCTGGAAGCACGAACAAGATGAAGACAGAGGTCATGGTGTGAAGGGCCTCACTGACTGCCAGGAGGACTGCCTCTGAACACTGATCAGCCTTGGACCCAGACTGATTGGTGTCTGGAGTTTCATCTTATTGCAGATGTGGGTGTAGCTGTCAGGAGACTGCCTGCTTTAATGACTGTGACATGTTTTTGGAATGGGAAGAGGCATGACGCTAATTGTACTGAACGTTGTCTTGTTTAGTTGTTATTGTTCTTTTTCTGAGCTCTTTGTCCTGTTTGCTCCTCTGGTCTTGTTTTCTTTTCTGTTTTGTTGTCCAATGGTGCTGGAGGAACGTTGTTTTGTTTTTACTATGTACTTATTGTATATGTCAGAAATGACAAAACCCACTTGACTAGACTTGGCATGCAGGTCTGTAATGTTTGACAACAACGACCTTAAAGGTGGCCTTCTCACTTTGTTATCTGAGGAATGCCTTTTAGAAGCTGGGTGGAGCTTGGCATGTCAGTGAGATGAGGTTTGGGTTGGTCAATAATGCTCTATGAAGGTCAAATGCACATTGTGTAGAAAATGGTAGAAAGATTTGGATTGTGTTAGCAAGCGATGAGAGTCATGTGTATCAGGAGTAAAATGCACATTATTTTTTTTAGTGTTGTAAGAGAATTGCAGGCCAATTGTTGAGTTGTTTTAGTTGAGCCAAACACATTTGTCTCAAGGCTTCCTGCATCTGTTGCATGACATTAACATTCCAGTATTTGCTATGTAGGTGAAATGTTAAATGGACTTGCACTATATGGTGAAAGTAAACCCTTACTTCCAGTGAAGAGCAATTTCACTGCTTCAGTATACTAAGACATTCCAAATTTATGGAGCCAGTTTGGTGAAAAACCTTTTGTATTCCAGCATGACTGTGTCTCAGTGTACAAAGCAGCTCCATAAAGATGTGGCTGGAGGAGTTCAGTGTGGAAGAACTCGACTGGCCGCACAGAGCCTGACCTCAACCCCATCCATTCTCCTGTAGCATCTGTGCCTGATCTCATAAATGATCTACGGAATGAATAGAAACAAATTATCATAGAACCTCCAAAATCCGGAAAGCCTTCAAAGATGAATGGAAACTTTTATGGTGAACCAACTATTTCTTAAGTCCCTGTCTCTGAATGCAGTGTGATTAAATTCCCTGTATGTGTAATGACCAGGCGTCCCAATACTTTAGTCCACAATGCGTATGTATTTTGAGAAGAGCTTATCGTCTGCTTATTTGTATCAATACTGATCATGGAGAGACAGAAAAGGAGAAAAAATGAGAAAGCCACTAAAGGTGAGGTCAGTTATAAATATAATAAATGAACGCAGCGTTGTACTCTTCAGCTGTGCTTCACCATTAACGACTTGGGGAGACCCGGGTGTTCACGCTCCCTCCCCCAGTGGTGCAGTGCTGAAGTGCCAGACACTGAATCAGAAGTTCAAGGTTTAAAGGAATTAATATGCAAACTTTTCCATTATACCAATAATTCAGCGTCTCCCTGAACACACATGACAGAACGGGTTCACTGATGAGTCAACAGTGTGAAATTCGTCCTCTGCATTTAAACCCATTCACCCAGTGAAGCAGCGGGCAGCCAGGAACCCAGCACCCGGGGAGCAGTGTGTGGGGACGGTCCCTTACTCACAGTACCTAAGTAATGCAACTAGCAGTCTTGGGATTCGAACCCACGACTTTCTAATTGCAGGGCGAACAACCCCTACCACTAGACTACTTGCTGCTCCAACAGCAGAAATTTCTTGCAGACATGTATGGAGGTTTTATTTTATTGTTTTTATTAGTTTACATTTTTTTCTGGGAGACAATAGCATCTGCTCTACTCCCCCCACTCTGCTCCCCCACATGTCCGTCTATAGTAAAATGGGTCAATTGTCAATCTTACATTCAGAGAAACAGAAAGACTACATTTGGGCTAATTCTTTTTGCTTTTCCCAGCAGAGATGTGTTTTTAGGAGGATTTTAAGAGAATATGAGAATCCTAAATTGAATCATGGGGGGAAGCATTTGTACTTGTTTTCCACACAACCGCTGAAAAGCCACCAGTTTAACCAGCGGGACGTAGAAGATTATTTTTAATTACCAAAGCAGTTTGTTTTGAGTAAAAACCTGTTTTCAAACGATCCTCTCAGTCCTACAATTTTTTAAATTGAACTACAGTGTTTTTTTCTTGCTTGAAAAGGCATTATTACTCAAAACATGATCAAACATTCCTAAACAAATCACTAAAATATATAATAAATAATCAGAAGCAAAAACTTTATTGATCTTGAAGGAAATTGCTCATGTTGTGACTGCATTGGCACTCAAACAGAATAAAGTCTAAATTAATTCAATATAAAATTATCTAGAAATAAACACTAATATGAAATACGCTCCAATATATGATACTGGTATAAAAAGTGATATTTAACATGGTAATGCTGTTGCACATAATAGTAGCAATAGGATATTGCAGATTAAAGTGTGGATGTGAGAAAGGAAGAAGAGTTGTAGAGATAAGAATTTATAACATGTATTACAGGGATAATATCTTTTAGAATCAGCATTACACAGGATTATGCAGGTAACTTTAGTCAAATATAAGTTAAAAAAGAATGACCTCAGTGTTATTCAAACATTGTTCTCCTCTGGACCACAGTACATTTTTTATCACTTTAATTATATGTCACTTGTAAATATCTGATCCGGAAATGATTGTATGTGGTTTTCATCTGTTGCCGATTTGAACATCTTGCATCGCTAGTAAGTAATTTTGGTCAAATGAGTCCCTTTTAAAGGTCCACCAGTGTTTTGTTATTGTGTAGCAGTGCAATCTTAATATGGTGTGTCCTTGTGTAGTCCTAGTAGATGCGTTTCTCTGCTGGCATTTTATTTAACGTAACCACAAATAAATAAATATATTGCTTCAGTGTAGACTGGAAAGTGGTCTGTCTTTAAAGGGATTAGGCTTTGGTAACTAGTCTCCATTGTTGCTAGAAGGCCTTGGATGGAATACTGACAGATGCTCTCACTGGAGTGTAAATGAAGTGCCAGGATGGGCCGGCCTCGCACCCTGCTGTGTCTTTGGCATTCATAGACCTCCCTGCATCTCTCTCTCATTCTCTTTCTACATCTTGTCTCTCAGGAGTACTGTTTAATGCCCCTGGTCTCACCCCCCTTTTCCTGAGAACCACACCTGTAGTCTGAGTAAAAGAGAGCCCTTGAAAGCCTCTCCACACACCTAGTAACCAGAGGTTGACGCTGGTAAATATGAGTCTGTAAGCCTAGCAGCAGATGAGTCATCTGCCCTGTCAAAGTTCCCTTTGTAAGTCAAGGTGTTGCCCTGGCCTGTGCAGAATCTCCTCCGGCTGCTCCTGTTTTGCCTCTGTGCTCAACATCATCTGTGGAAAACGCTTGTTTTTCAGAGTCTGTTTATGGGTCCCAGTAAATAGTTCATACGGTTAAAATAAAACTCTGGCAGTACACTGCAAGACCGTAACATCAATTTTGGGCGAAAATGAGTTATTACCATTTCAGTTTCAGTTTTATCATGTAGCAAAATATCTTGAGTCAATGTTGTTGTTTTTTGGATAAGACACCGAATGAGTAAATTAATTTTTTAAGGTGGTTTGTTTCGTGGCAGGAGGCTTCACAGACTTTGTTGCAGCACGCAGTTTAACACACTCTTCATATTGTACTATATGGCGCTGCTGTAGGTGGTGGAAGAGAATAGTCGTGCTCTAACCTTTCATTGGAACATGTTTTCGGCATTCTGTACAGAAAACTTTATTCTGCTGTTCATCTGCCACTTTTAACCCAAACCATCTCCAAATAACAGAGCCATTGTTTTTCGTCTTTACCACAAGCTCCTCTTCAGCAGTTCCATCCAGACATGCCTCCATGTTGTCCCTCACTGCACGTTTTGAGGGGCGGGGCGCATTGTTCCCAAACTCGGGTAGTGGGGCAGGGGTGGGAAGTTGTGTGAGACACTAGTCGGTCACCCAGACCTCTTAGTATAATCTCGATATAAATGATCCTGTGTAACCTTAGATCTCGTATGAAAATATATCGATATATTTAAAAAACTCGATATATATCGCACAGCTCTACTACAACTATGTGAGCGCTGTCTGGACCAGATTCTCACCTTTGTGTACCAGTATTTTCAGGAATTAACTTTAGTTTTTGTCCCCTAATTTGATCAGCTGTAAACAGTAGAGACTGGGGGTATTGCTGCAGTAATGGAGGTTGCTGCGTGCTGCCTGTCTGGTTGCTAACCCTGTTTGAAGAACACATTTTAACTTGTGGGGCACAAAGCAACACAGGATCTTTGAAATTTTGTACAGATTCTGATGTTCAACTGCAGAAAATCAATGATAAATCAGTCATATTTTTGCAGTTTGTAATATATTGTTATGCAGATAGTCATACTGAGTATATTTAAATATTTTGTGTGAACAGCATTCTCAACTGAAGCTGTAAAAAAACCCAAAACGCTTAGAGTAAAGTAGCTAAACCGTTTGCGGTGACCTTTTACTAAGTCAAAATGTCATGAAAACAGCATGGAGGTCATTACAAATACCTGCAATAGACCTAAATAATCCCAAACCCTGCAAACATGTTGCACATGTTGGATAACAGTGCAGTCTTTGTCTGTTAAAATTGCTCATGGCGTTAATGTTAGTTTCTGCAAGCGAGAGAATGAGGTTTTCTATGTAATGTTACAGTCTAGTTGGCTGTGTGTTTTTCCCGACCATATTGCGTCCAGTAGTGTAAAGCTCGAGTTTACACACAGACCTCGGATAGACCAATATAGCAGATGAGACTTTTTCACCGTTCCAGTTTTAAAGTGAATCCTTTAGAAAATATTGTAACCCTAAATCTAATGAAGTGTCACTGAAACGAGCCCATCCAGGGTTCCTAATGAATGTATTGTGATTTGTACGTCATCCACAAACTATAACAGTGCAACTGAGTAAGATCTGCCTTCTCCTTGCAGGGTGAGTTTCTGTGTCTGCTACTCTTTCTGGTTTGCTGTAGCTGCACAGTCTCTGATTGTTTAGGAGCTCAGAGGAGGGCCGGTATCATGTGATCAGAGAGTGACGGCATAGAGGGGGCTTGTGAAAGCAGAGCTGCTCTCTGTCTCTAAAAAAACCTGGTGAAAATGCAGCTCGTTTGACTAAACATCAGCATAACAGCATAACATTACTGTGCATGTTTAATGTGGGTGTACATGGTATAATCAAATACCAGCACATCTGTTAGTGCTACATATTGTTGTGGGTCTTATGTTCTTTGTAAAATTGCTTTTACTTCAGATGCAGGTTGTCCCTGTTCACACCTGACATGTATTGCCTCATCTGATCTATAAGTGCATTGCCAACAAACACTAAATGTTTAAATACACTTGTAATGTTTATTTGAAAATAGGTCTGCAACTATAGAATATTTTTGGAATAGAGCATTCTGTCGATTTTTTTTTTTCAGCTATTACTTGAGTAATCGGATGAATCATACTGTTTTTAAACAAATATATCAATAGTGTGTTATGCAAAATTGATTTTCTCTTGTAACTACATATTAAGGGTCCAGAGGCTTATTTTCTGCATGTTGTACTTGTTTAACTGTATATGTGACAAGTATCTTGAATCTTGCCATTGATATCAACATTTATGGCTTTTACCAGAAACTTTGATCCAAAGCGACTTCCATTCCCTAACTACAGGGGGCAGTCTTCCTGAAGCAACTCAGGGTTAAGGGTTTTGATCAGGAACATAGTGGAGAGATTCAGAAGGTAGTATTTGAATCCATAACCTCTTGGTCCAGAGAAGTATCCTCCCCGATAGGCCTCCACCATCCGGGGTCCCTGGAAATGCTTTGGGATTGCCTCTCCTGTGACCACGTAGCATAGCAATACTTATGTTTATGCTGGATGCTGCAACCTCCCGCTGCATTGTGCTTGCTCATGTTGAATCAAAATGTCCATTAAAATCCTTTAGTGCACACATGCACAGCTAATCGATTAGATGATAGATCGATTGAAAAAAATAGATTTTTGTGGCCGAGTCCCCGCTGTAGTATATGGAGAAAGATAGAGAGGATGGTCAATGTGCCTTTTAAAAAGTGTGTCAGAGAGAGTGTCTGTGATGTTACAGCTTAGGAGGCTGGAAAGGGAAGAAAATGTTTAGTCGGGAAACAGAGTTTGAGACACTAAGCTCAGGTCACTTATTAAAAAATGCCACTGTTTTGTTGTGCTTTAATGAAAGATAATCAGTCTGTAAATGCTGCTACATGGTCGGGCGTCCTTACCTATAAACAGTTTGGTAAGAGTTAACAAGTTTACAATCCCTGATGGTGCAGCGGGATGTCGCTGGTCTCTGAATCAGAACACTGGTGATTTAATGCATGGACAAATATTTCTGTTTATTGATTTGTTTTGTTTTTGGAGCCCATGAAGTTTGGATTCTCTAGCAACCAACCCATCGCTCTTCTTCTCACACTCCACAGCTCACGGAAAGGGATGTAGATTAACTGTGATATCAATTTCCAGTGATTAGCACAGTGGTCTAGATTGATTGAGGTTATTATTTGCGGAACTTTGATCTGGTCAAGAGTAAATTGAGACGCATAACCTTGCGGACTACACTGTTGTGTGGTAACACACCTCTGTGACCATGTCCAGAGGTTGTTTTTGACGTATTAGCTTACCTGCTAATGCAATATTTTTAAATGTTTGATTACCCAGGAGGTATTTTAATGCTAGTCATACGTTCACAAAGAAACTAATAGTTTGTTTTGGTTATGTCTATCAAGTGTCTTTTACTCTCCTGTGCTGCTCTCTCCGGTAATGTAAATTCTCGGCTCCCTTCTTGGTTGTTTGCCACTGACATGAGCTGTGGAAGTGAGCTAACTGTTTTTCTGAAAGTTGCTGTGAAGCTTTAGCCCCTAATGTTGTGTTCTCATCAGACGGCTGAGATAAAGACGCCTTTCCCTGCTCTGTTCAGTCCATTATTGAGGTGTTGTGATAACAGACTGTAGGAATGGGACAGGACACTCTTGTGAGCTGTCAGTTGTACCGTCTGGTTACTTCTAGGCTGTATTTGCGAGCTCTACTCCCACCGTACTGCTGTGTTTTAGGCTTACACACACACTTTGGCCATGGCGTAATCCAGACATGCTCTTAAGGAATTCAGCGAGATCAGCTGTGCTGTTGTGCTTCGTTAAATGGATCTGAATTAAAAGGGCACCTATAAGCCACTTAAATTAAGTTGATAATCCCAATGTCGCAGGCCTAAGCCGATTACTGAATAAAAGCATGACTAGCCCAGACCAGGTGTTTTGTTTTCTTGTGTTAAAAGTAGAGAGGTCTATTTGATATACATCAGTGTTTTTTCTGAAGCTGTTGAAGATCTGTAGATGAACGCATTACCAGTTTCTAATATCAAAGGAGTTTTTCCGTTTTATGTTTCATATTGGAAAAATACAGACAATGTGGTCTGTATTTTAGTTTGTTTTTTTATGTAGGGATACAATTAAATGATCATTTAGCAAATTACTTTAGTGCGTTAAAGGGTTAGCAGTCCTGTCTTGTATAAAATGGAAGATGGAAGACAGAAATTTGACCCTTTTTACAATAGAGCAGGCATCACCAAATGGCGGACCGCGGGCCGGATCTGGACCGAGTGAATGTTCTGTCCGGACCCGTGACCAGTCTGGTAAATTCATGAGATTGAGTAATTTTCATGGAACATTAATTTGGACGGTCGTGGCTGTTGACAGCGGGCGCTGCTACTCCAGTTAATACAACAACAGCTTCACTCGTTAGTTTACT